>DWIE01000648.1:0-13645 GCA_018248235.1 Choaspes benjaminii | reverse complement strand
ATTAATGTTTTAAATCTACAAATCAAAGATAAAAGCAAATATCTCACAACAAAAATATGTAAGATTGGCGTAATTATTTTTTGAGTAAACAATATAGGTACAAATAACTTAGATTCATAGTTATTTCGTTTCATTTACAGCTTCAGTTTAGAAAAACTATATAAAAAGAAGTATCTCTAGACAAATAAAATGTATAAATACATATATTTTTTGTTATTACAACAATTACATGCAGTCATTTTTTTATGTAGGCTTGATTTCTCAAAAGCTACCTTTATCTAACATAAAAAAATTCCAAAATACCGAGTCAAATCCATTAAAACCTGCACATGTGTGCTATGGCAACACCAAAGTTGTGACGGGGGTTCCGAAATATCTTGTGCATTGTTGAATACATTTATTATTGAATTTTCTTTACACTACCATTAATTTTTGACATGCATTTATTTACATCACTTGTTACAATGAATCTTCCATAGAAGTGTAACGGAATCTTTTGGCATAATTCTCACCAAATTCGAGACATTTGATTACCATAAAAATCAACCCTTAACATCAATACCTTATCAAGGACCGATATGATGGTTCATTAATTTTATTCTAGTATCCTGACCGGGAAAATTATTAAATAAAATTGTTTAACTTTTATTACAGGTTAAGTCTTGTACATACCATATAAAGTACGAGGGTAAATGTATATTTTTCTATTTTTAGTTTGGTTTAAAGATATTTTTACAGTGATCTTTTAACTTTATTCATCGCGGATTTTACACATCTATCTATGTAACTGTGTCGAAATATCGGTTAATAAGAAGTAGATCGTGAGTACCCGTTATATTAAAAAAAATACAGTGCTTGACAAGGAGGATGTCAAAATTGGAACAAAATAAATCTCAGTATAAGTTTTAACAACATCGTGGTGAATTAACTCTGTATAATACTGATCCACCAAGGCGAGTTGTGAGTTGTTAGTATATTTGCGATACTATTCCTGGGTACTTAGTTACTGTATACTTCGCAATATATGAGATCGATTGTGACAAGCTCTGTCCAGAAAAAAATACTTGAGCAAACAATATTCTATGTCGAAGGTTATGAAATTGCAATGTTAATTATTACAACAGATAATAAAAAAAGTAACCGAATTTAATCTGACACTACAATCTGAGCTCAATTTTTTTTTATTTCACATAATAGTTTTATATAATACATCATCACTTTGGCACAGTGGATATAAATTTGTCCAGTCCAAAATTACCAATACATGAAATCGTACTACATCCGTCTATACCTGATAAATAGATACATTACTTCTTAAAATAACAAGAATACTCAGGAAGCATGGTTCTAGCATATTCTTCTCTATCCACCTCAAGTGCAGCAGTGTTGAAATGTAAATAACAGCCCGTTATTCGCATTTGGTACAACACCACTCAGAGAATAGGAAAGATGAGAAAAAAAAACGTTACAGATAAACTAAAGGGGTTGCCAGCATCGATTCTATTATTTGCACTTATGATTTTCGATTTACAACTATAAACAATTTCCTACTATACCATTTACGTAATTTCTCTTAAACAGCTAATGAGCATCGAGACACTAAAAAAGTTATGTAAATAAGAAAATCTATACTCTTACCCCTATTTTTGGAATGTGTAAAATCAAAAAAATTAGCGTCAACTAAAATTATATTTTCAAACGTAACTAACTACCAAATGCGAATATCACAGATACGTCACAGTTACTGCCACTACTGCACTTAAGATAGATTACTACTTATATATAAACTTCTACTTAATCAAGTCGGATCTCATAAAACCCACGATCGCACAATTTCTGCAAAAAAAAAACCGATTGTTATATGCCAATTGGGCGCCATTTATATTTCAATCCGTTTTAGCTAATATTAATATACTTACTCCGACGACCTGGCATCAGGCGGACCGTTATCCCATCTGGAGCCCGAACTGTTTAAACATAAACGAACAATTTTACTTCGAAGCCAAATTAAAGATAAAAATGTAAGTTCAAATACGAAACAAATTCAAAACAGCATTCCACGGACAACACAAGGATCGATTAGTAAAAAAAAAGTACTTACCTTGTGGTAGAAATGAGTAAGCATATAAAATAGGGTAAATGGTATCATACAAATAGATTTTGGTGTAATCTAGACACAATTATTGTTTTTATATGTCAAATAAGTAGTCTAAACATCTGAAAAGAAAAAATATAGTAACTTTTTGCATAAATTACTCATATTTTAATACAAATTATTTAATTATAGTATACATATATCTTTATATACAAAAATCTTGTGCCACAATGTCCATGCTTGTCTCCGAATCCACTGAACCGATTTCAATGAAATGCTGCATGTCTTGCTTCATACAACTTAAATGATAGTATACGTTTTATATTGGCAAAGGCTCTCGATTTGTATTTTTTTACTGAAAATTTAATTACAGACTTAATCACAGCAGCGTGATCGGGTAGCTAGTAATCCTATTTATATAATCTGACGGTTAACAATCTATAAATATTGTGTCTATGGCTTACACGCAAAATCATCGGAAATATTTAGTGAGCGAAAAACAAACATTTATTTTGCTAATTAACATTTTTATTTTCACCTCATGTACATACAACTCATTGATCACATTTTTATTATAACACAAGTATATAAAGGCACTACAACAAATAAATCCGCTGTTAATTCTCGTCTAAGGCACCTGCATAAGTCACTTTGTGCAGATAGTCAAAAATGTAAAAAATCTTGACTTATATAAAAATATAGCTTTTCAAACTATTAACAGCTCTAAAAAACCAGTGTAAATTCGCTGTAAAGCTTTAAAGATTACCAATAACCATGTTCAATTAAAATAAAACACTAGCATAGTATTTCCATAGACAATTTTACAATACTCTTTTGCTTTATAGGCTTGTGTCTCATAGGGATTAAGCATGGTATTATGAACAACCAAACACAAACTATATTTATTACGAAATTTGTGCTCGGTTGCAGTAAAATTCGGATAAGTTATGGCGATCGTAAACACACTTGTGTCAAAAATATTGTTGAAAAAACTGTAATACCATAGATTTATAGAGATGTTACTAATTTGAATGGAAATAGGCTTAAGAGTATAATATTTCAACATTTGTAAGTTACAAGAAGGAATTGAATTTATTTTAGTTAATCTATTGGTTTACTGTAAGGTGCTTGTGCAAGCTATTGCTTGCTCATACGTAGACAAAAGCGATAAATGTATAGCAGAAATATATTTTTTTAAAGTTATTATTCCGTTGTATCAAACTAATACTTATTGCACTGAACTGTTGATTATATTTACATACTATATTTTATCGGTTCAAATTATTTTTTAAGTATAATTTTATGATTGTAAAATTATTTGTGAGAATGTAAAGTGTTCAGTATTACATAAATGCCTATATAATGATATGAAGTCAGTAGTAAGAAGTAAATAATTACCCTTATTTTGTAGTATTTCCTGTATAATTAATTAATACTAATAAATATTGAATTCATTGATTTAATGATATGATTCAAGTCGTATAGTAAAATACGAGCGCTTTCCCCGCGGCTTTGTTCGCGCTTAACACATATCCCCTAAATAATTATTACCTTTTTCACCACATTAGGGCTTTGGAAATTCATTCCAAAAATCCTTAGTGCTCACCTACACTATAGAAAGAATCGACTTGCAAATTTTCAAAGTCCTAGCCCCAGTAGTTTGGGTCTGCGTTTCATATGTCAGTCAGTCAGTTTTTCTTTTACATATTTAGATTAGATAAAAGATAAATAAAAATCTCGAACACTTAAAGTTATGGACGCCTAACCTATCACAGATTAATCAATAAAACAAAAAAAAAATACATTTTTACAATAATTTAGGAAATTTGAAACAGTTATTAAAATTACTTCTACAGTGCCATGTGATGTTCACTAAGCAGTAGACTGCATAAATATTAAAATTGTGATGTAATGAAATGTTTTTTTTTTAAATATTTATATTAACTTTATTTTTACTTCGATTACAGCTATTCATATTTTCATTTATGTATAATTTAAAAAACAATCACATATAATTCACCGTCAGTAAATTGAAATTATTCTTAAAAAAAAATGTACAAAAGTTTTTTCTTTCTCAGTATAAAGTAAGTGCTTTTCATTACTATGAAAATTTAATTTCAATAAGAAAAACGCAACATTAACAGTTAAAATGAGCAACGGACGATTTGAGCAACAATTAATTCATTTTGACGGCTGGACTTTCCAAAGTGTGGAATATATTAAAATGGAAACATTTTTGGCAAGGCGCGTTATGTAGTCTTTCGTTGAGATCTTGTGATGTCCCATGACCAGTCAACAAGTGATGCATTAACTAAACTCAGGCTAGAATTTACACATAACAATAAATATACTTTTTTACAAATCACCTAAATTCTAATAATTTCTTTGAATTATACCAACTAATGTAACATTAAAAAAAAAATTGTCCTAAACTAATAACCATGAATTGAAGAAAATAAATTTCAATTTACGATTATCAATAATTCGAACACAATCTATCGAGATAACCTAGCTATATATACAGAAAAAAAAAATTGGTCTGATGTTAAAAGAGCTAAAATATGTTTAATACCATATTTTAGTGGCAACATTATTAAGTATGATTTTTCTTTCAAGTAATTTCGTCTTTTATGGCATGAGCACACGTTAAACATGACTATAGCGTCTTTTTCTTATTATGCAATATTTTGTTTCATACTATATAATATAAAAATAATAATAATTTTAAAAATCTATTTTAGATCTTTTAATATCAGACAACAACTTGTAGATAAAGATATTGCTTAAGTTTTAACAACGGTAGTTAGCAAATTACCTACCAAAATGCTACCAACATTTTTGATTCTACCCCTCCTCCCTGCCCTCACAACCAACGGCATCAATGTATGTTGAGTCCTAGAATGTAACGGTGCAACCAAAAATACTAGGCACCTCACCTCATAATGCAGTCTGTTTTATTATAATAGTAAATGATCACCTCTAATGCCGGTCTTACAATTTTTTTTTTTACATTATCCAGAAAGCACTATTGTATTTTGAATATAGACGCGAAATTCTTCATTTCCACTTCATGCAAGCTGCCATACATAACATGTTCTGAAGGTGCACCCGGGCTTACAGTCTAATTGATGGTAAGTCTACTGCAGCCCATGACACATGTAATGCAATCCCCAGGCTGCAATGCTACTCGAACAATTACCGTTTAGTGAGATAGGGAAGACAGGGGCGCTCTTCCTTCAAATTGTAACACAATTACCAGTATATCAATGGTAACATAACAATATAACAAGTAATAAATCTTTAAACACCTAACTTTATAACAAAGTGGTTAATTTTCATCACTATACAATATATAAGACGAACACACATGCCAGAATCAAGTACCAATGCTGGAACTGTCATCTTTCAAACAGGAACATTTACAGATTGCAAACGATAAGGAAATTCCAAATGAAACATAATTCCATAATCATTTTGGAGTTCCCTCGAGAATGTTATTTCACTGCATGCCAACAGCAACATGCTGGGGTTAAGTCTCTAATAATGAAAGCACAACACTTCTAGTTCAACAAAATTAGCCTCATTTTTCTTAACACAAGTTTATTAACTTCAACGCAATGTGTTCACTTCAACTTTCACAGTCTCGGACACTTGGAACTCTGGGGTTTTGACACATGGTTCCTAAGACTCCATAATGGGAACCAATTTTTTACTGTCATATAAGTATAATCTGTTTGGGAGTATTTTAGCTTGCTCAAGGTCACTTTATACTCCTTTCTGACCACATTCGAAGGTCATATAGGGCAGTCAACACGCTGACTGTTCAAGTTTCATGGCAAATCCCAACTTTTGAATTCAATGTTTTCTATTTTACGTATGTTATAATTACATAAAACGAGATTTTGCTGTCATAAAAATATATCAATTTTACAGGGAGACATATCCACGAAGAAATGTTCGAAATGATCTTTTTTTCTTATTTCGAGACTTGCTTTTCTAAATGAGCTGCCTCAAATAATAGGTATCTAGAAATTCTAAAATACCGAATAATCTCAATACGAAATTTCATATCAGAAGAATGACTTCCGTTTTGCTACTATATGACATTTTTATCTCTATCATTATGAAACAAAAAAAAAACAAAGTAAACAAAGGTGGGACTGCACACAGTCAAACAGACCCCGAAACCCTAGTAGGGACGAATGAGGGACGACACCATCTTGGGATAGTCGTGCGTATTGACCGACTCCGAAAAGGTGGTCGTTCTGTCACCATTGGTATTGGCGTTGCGGTCCACGCCCCGCCGGTTCCTGTCCCTGAAGGAACCGAAGCCCGAGTCGTGAGTGTTGGACGTACCTACGAATATCCGCGGCATGTCGCACTCCTCACACTTGTCCAGCAACGGGTGGTTGCGGAAGGTGCACATGTGGCACTGCCAGGACGACGGCGCGCGCTGCCCAGTATAGATGTTGCTGTAGAAATTGCCCGCGTCGTCAGTCTCATTGGCAGTCATCTCGAGCCTCTTGGAGAGAGAATCGCACTCGTCCCTTAAACTCTCCACGTAGTCCTTCAGACGCTGCGCGGCGGAGGGCGTGGGGGGCGCGGCCGCTAAGATCTGGGTCTCGCGGTTCAGCTGCGCCAGTCTACCTTTTTCCTGAGCTAGGGCAGTCGCCAGCCGCGAGAGACGTTCCTTCTGACGCTCGATTAGGGAACGGTCATGTCCAGAGCCAGGTGGTTCAGGAGCTGACCTAGAAGGTCTAGGAGACTCAAGACGTGAAGGCTGTGTCTGTGGCGGGGGTGGTGCCCTACGCCGCGGCGGCCGCGTCGTACTAGGGCTCACCGTCACGGTCACATGGCCCTCGAACCCTCCATCATCCTCCCTGGTTTCCCTCACTGGACTAGCCATATTTGAAGTTGGTGTGCAAACAGTCAAGTTCACTGACGTTATAGCCCTAGGGCTGTCGTAATCTTCTAACCACGGATCACCATATGCACGACTCAAGTCCATATGACAATTGACATTGACTGATAAATTTAAAGGGTACCCACGTTCAGGTCTGTACACTCCAGATTTGGACTCTTTTGTTGGTTCAGGCTTCTGTGAGGGGGCCGGTGAAATAGTATGGCAATCCTCACCACCAGGCTCCTTTAAGGTTTCATTAAATGCAATATCTGGATTTGGCTTTATAAAATTCAATGTCTTCGGCCTTTGAGGTTTGTCTAGTGGAGGTGTGGTTTGTGGGGGCTCCTTTTTAATTGTTTTCTTTACCTTTGGACACTCCAACCTCTCGTTTAAGTTGCTCTTGATTTTGTTGCTTTTTAAAATCTTATAATTTGTGCTCTCTGGTTGTTCAAGATTGTTCCCTGACTTCTGCTCCTGAGGCGTGGTATCTTTTGCTGTGCTTTCGTCCTCCTTCTTGTTCTCGTTTGTCAACTCCAAGTCACTGGGTGACTCTGCGCTGTATTTTGCATAACAATTGTCAATATTTATAACAGCAACGGGTGATGTAACATTGCTTATCTCTTGCTCAGTTTTGGGGTCAACAACATTTTGATTGGCGTCAGTATTTAGTTTGGGCTTCTCGTCATCGTTGGAGTCGTTGACTGAACTGACGACGGCGGTTTGGGGGCCTTGGCAAGCGACGGGCTTCACCGGCGTCGACTTGGCGATCTCGTGCTTGACGATGGGCTGGTTGCGGCACTTGATGGGCGGGTTGGCGCGAAGCTCGTGCACTCGAGCCGCAGCAGACGAGGATGCATGATAGGCGTGCGTTAGGGAGGCTTTGACTTCGCTGTGGAGGTGCTTCTCGCAGGCCTGCTTGTCGTGACAGTACAGCTCGATAGTGTTGGACACGACATGATCGGGGACGCCGGGGAACTTCTGCTTCAGCTCGTGGAACAATTGCATAAGCGATATGTTAGTGCATGCACACGGGGAAGGGCTCGCGGTGCTTTCGGAGGGGGCAGACATCGCCGCCCATGCTCGCGGAGGACCTCCAGCGCCGCCGACTGTCCCCGCGCCTCGCTACCTTGCGCGCTCCCGCTCACCGACCACTATTACCAAACATCTTCTATTCGACCCGCGATTTTATTGTCTTTTCTCTCTAGTGACGTCACAATCCTTAAAATCACTCTCACACACAATTACGTGCGCATCCCCCGGCTCTTGCGCTTGCGAACGTTCATGACTTGTTAATCCCGAATGTACACATGTGACGAAAAAGAGCGTATAACGAGACAAGGCTGAATTTTTATATCTTTTGTTATCATCATACCAAAGCTATTTTTCGATCGGTTGCAACACACAGTGTAAATGATAAATAGCTATTTTATTACAACACTACACTTTTCTTTACACTGGTCATGAAGTAACACTCCAAATAAGAAGAAGGCACTAAACATTTACGAACCCAAAAATAAAATTATGAAAATCGCAAACTTGTCAATCCGATTCTTCCATTTTGCCTGTAGATAATTTTTGTTTTCTTTTTCTTCAGTGTTGCTGTTTGTGTTTTAAATTACATGCTAAAATTTTATTAACGCCTAAAACAAGTGAACCATGACCATCTAATGATCAATACCTTTAAGGTAAGGTTATTATTATGAATTTAGTCATATAAATTGTTTTATACTATTTACTTAGTCTACTTTTGAATTATTAAACAAAAAAAAATGGTTGTGGTCAGAATTTTCAGTTGTCAAGTTGACGCTTGACAGTGAAAGATTGCGTTGGTGATTGACACGGAGAAGTGAATAATATTTTTGTTCCTTGTGCTTTGTGTCTGTTACTTACGAGTTTGTTTTCGTTTTAATATCTCAAAATAAGCTACAATAAAACGAAGAAAAGGCTAGAACATGGTCGACGACCTGCGGAAATATTTAAACCATCTACTTGAAAAAGTTAATGGTCTCCACTGTATACTAATTACGGACCGAGATGGGGTTCCTGTGGTGAGGTCTGTGACTGAGAGGGCTCCTCAGTTGGCCCTTCGTCCTAATTTTATATCCACATTCGGAATGGCAACTGACCAAGCGAGCAAGCTCGGACTTGGAAAGAACAAGACTATTATATCAATGTACTCTAGCTATCAGGTGATCCAGATGAACAAGCTGCCCTTGGTAATCACATTTATAGGTAGTGATAATTGCAACACCGGCCACATACTGTCATTGGAAAGCCAAATAGAGCCCTTCTTGAAAGATCTATCTGCTATTGTGGCTGATGCTCCTTGAGTTTAGAAAAAGAAATCCAGGATTCTGTTTACTATACAATTTTTTTTATTCAATTCTGGGTCAGTAAATTCCAGTAATGGCTTTATAAAGTAATTCATTTGGCAATTTTTTTATTTATCAAGCAGTGATTTAGATAAAAAGTATGTAGACTATCTGATTAAAATTGGAAATCAATATTTTTATGCTACACTTAGTTAAATTTATCTATACTAAACAATTATACCCACAGAGGTTGGTTATAAAGGCATTGGTATTTTTTTTGTATTATGAAATATCACATAGACTTGAAGTTCACCTGATGGTAAGTGGCTATGCAGCCCAAGACATTGATAACCAGGGTAGTGTGACTCCTGAGGACAAGGATTGAATGCTTTGTGTCCTGTCTATTCTGGCTATCATACCCTTACACCGAAACACAAGTTTTGTGAACACTAATTGTGGTTATGCAGTTATTATTACATAGATAAGTAATTATTAATTTTTTTAGCTTTCATATACTTGTATAGCAAACAGAATCTACTTATTTAGACTTTTTAAGTATATTTTATATATATGTATAATACACAATTATATTGTTTATAATGTTATGTAAATAAGGAATGCTATATGATGTGATAACAATACAGTATGTATGTTTACATAATAAGTGTACCTTTATTATTAGATCTCTAGATTTATTATAATAACATAAATCGTAAGTTGAAGCTTTTATCACTATGTAGTTGTTATTTTTTAGTTTGTACCTAGCTAAAGATGAAAGTCTATTGCCTCTAACGAAAACAACATTTGGAAACTATGAATTATAAGTTACTCCATAAATGGTAGCAGTTCATTGTGTGAGACAATGTGCAAAGCTGTACCAAATTATGTTGATTAACATTGTATACAAACACATTTTTATTTTCTCAAGTAACACGCTGGCTGCTAGTAAGTGACTACTGCAGCCCATGACATCTGTAATCACAGATGTGGTGCTACCCTTGAAGACATAGATGCCTTGTGTTTTATGTATGCTAGCTAGCACATCCCTACACTGAAACACAAGTAGTGTGAACACTACTGTTTCACAGAACAAATAGGTGTGGTGGTGGTACTGCTGACCTAGTTAAACATATGTTCTACCACCCGTAAATAGCTTTATGTATGTCATACAAACTATTTTCCCCTTTTTCCAATCTAAGGATAACCTCTTCACAATCACACACCAACCATGATGTGCCACCTACTCTGACTGATCTTTGTTAATTTCAATGAACATTTATAAGTTATTCAAGTTAGTGCTCGTGCAAGATTTAAATGCTTCAATGACTATGTATGTCTAACTGTTGCGGTCATGTAAGTCAGTATATATATTATATATATAATATATAAACTGCTCCAGCTATCTTTTCAATTCTGAAATATCCAAAATTTACTTAAGTAAACTATAGCTCTTGATTGTGAATGAAACCAATATTTATATCAATGCAATGAAATAAAAATTCAAAGTAACTTTCATGTCATGTTTATTAATTTTACTTTTTTAATTATGCATTTTACAAGACAATATATTATTGGACATCGAATTAACATTCTGTATAGAGTTGTACCAATCAAGGGAGTACGGGTGTCAGAAGAGGTTTCCCGGTAAGTGCGTTGACGACGTTGTTAGCGGCGAGAACGCCCATGTCGCTGCGTGTGCGGACGGTCGCGCTTCCGATGTGGGGGAGTACGACTGAAATGTTTTTTTAAAATTACTTATTTATTTATACTTTAATTGTTTACCTAAAAACTATTTTTTGTGTGTTATGAAGTAGCACACGGGCTTGCAGTTTACCTGCTGGTAAGTAGCTACTGCAGCCCTGCAAATCTGTAATCATGCGCTGCTACTGTTGACACAGATCGAACGCCTCGTGCTCTACGTATGCTGGCTATCACACCCTTACACCGAAACGCAAAAAGTGCGAACATTACTGTTTCACTGCACAAATAGGTGTGACGGTAGTACCGACCCAGTCGAACATATTCATGTTCTACCACCCGTCAGGATATTCCTGACACGAAACAAATTAGAAAAATCCATCTCCCCGCGGGAATCGAACCCGCGACCTCACGTTTCGCAATGCGGCTCATCATCGTCCGCGCCACGGACGTCGTTGAGTAAACTAAGCTAAACTAGCTGAGCTCGACGTCCTGTTCGAATGTTAATAAATGTGGAGTACCTACAAAAATGCATTAGAAATAAGCTCTCTGTTGTTGCCTTATTTCTCAATATTCTTTTCAGAAAAAAAAAATGCTGACTTTTACTTACTACCTACTTTAAAAAATAGTTGGCCGAGTGATGCAATTACAAAGGAACATAATTCTGTTCTAAAATAGAATACCATTTTTATTTTTATTTATGTAGTTACGTCAGTGTTTTTTTTTCCTATTATAAAACTGCTGATTAATTCAGGATGAGTGGCAAAATATATCAGTATTTACTCAACGACGTATTATTTCATAAGAATTTAGTATTATTAATTATTGTTTATTTGTTATTGTTTATATAAACATAATTTGAACGTCTAATATTTGCTATATGAATATGAACATATAAGTACACAAAAATATCCATCGGATCAGAATCCTATATTGCTTCTTATAATATTAGAACAAAGATAGAATATTTTGAACATCAAATAAGTGTGGGCCAAAACATGGACATGAATATGGTGAAACAGGTTTTGTTAGTAAATACATACAAATATTGGGCAGAGTCAGCAGTTTGTGGTCCTTCGGCAACGGTTCAGGTGTGGTGACGTCAAGGCCTGCTGCGTAGATTTTGCCATTCTTGAGAGCGTCATATAGAGCATCTTGGTCAATTAATTCTCCTCTTCCAACGTTGACAACAATGGCGTTGCTCTTCATCTTATCGAGCGTGGTCTTGTTGATCATGTTCCTCGTTTCATCCGTCAACGGCGCGGAGAGAACCACGAAGTCGCTTTGTGCGAGCAATTCCTCAAGAGACACGAATTCTGCGTTCAGTGCTTTCGCTTCAGGTTTCTCTCTGTGTCCGGTGTACACGAACTTGGCCACTTCGAAGCCAGCGAGCCGTTTGACCACCGCTTGTCCGATGCCTCCAAAACCGACGATCCCAACGGTGCTGCCTCTGACATCTTGACCGAGAACCTTGTTGAAACCTATTTCCCATTCGCCCCTTCGCACTTGGTCTAAGTTTTCGGTGAAGCGCCTGGCGGCTCCTAGGATGAGACTGACGGCGATTTCTGCAACCGCGGGGCTCAAGACATTCGGTGTGTTGGAGAGCTTGATGCCGCGAGCCTTCAGCTCGGGCACGTTGCAGTGGTTGTAGCCAGCAGACGCCGTACTCACTATCTTCAGTTGGGGACCAGCCTTATCCAAAAGTTCTTTGGTGATGGGGTGATGGGACACCCACACAAGTGCTGAACATCCAGGGATGAGGTTTAAGAGTTCTTCCTTGTTTTCTTTAAGTCCTTCCTCGCCAAAATTTATGTACCGTGACTTGAGTACTGTGAAGTGATCTTCGAGAACCTTCATACCACTTTCGGGAAAGTCGTTGGACGATACGAGAACTTTGAGGTTTTTCGTCATTTTCGCAGAGTGCGCGTTGTTAGCCGGCAGCAAGACACACACGAATGCCACAACAACAATCAAATAACAATGCATATCTACTTGCGTAACTTCGCAATCTTATCGTGACAATGAATGGCGTGATAACATTAGATGGTATGTATCAATTGCACCTAAAAATTACAACCATCTGATTAAAGTTAATTTACGTTTTAACAAGCGTTTCCTTGCCTTGTGTAAGCAACATTGTCCATACTTAAGAATGATCATTAGCAGAACGTTAACGCAGTAATGTTATTGTTTTTTTAACGGTGTTTTGGTTATGAGCAAGATAAGTTAGAGGACCAATTAACATTTAGATAAAATAAACAGTTTTTAGTGATTTAGCTTCACTTATGTTGATGTATAATCATGTTAGACTAATTCATTGTCATTTGATGTGAAATCGCGAGTGGAAGAAATTTTCATGTTCGACTGGGTTAGTACTACCGTCACACCTATCTGTGCCGTGATATAGTGATGTTTTGCACTATTGTTTCGGTGCAAGGGCGTGACAGCCAGCATATGCAGAAGTTCGATCTATGTCCACAGGAGTCACACCACATCTATGGTTACAGGTTACAGCTTCCACGTATTATCTGGTGGATTGCGAGTCCGTGTGCTACTTCATAACATAAAAAATATCAACGTTATGAATATTCGTACTTACTTTCGAATTCGCATTCCAAATAGATTTTTATCTTCTTT
>DWIE01000647.1:0-13645 GCA_018248235.1 Choaspes benjaminii | reverse complement strand
CGTCCACCTGATGGTAAGTGGCTACTGCAACCTATGGCATCTCTAATAATAGATGCCGAGCACCGCACACAAGAGTAGCACCTTGAGGTCATAGATCGAACGCCTCGTGTTCTGCATGTGCTGGCTATCACACCTTTTTACAGAAACACGAGTTGTTTTACAAAATCTGATCAAAATCGTTAGAGCCGTAACCGAAATCCTAGAATATATATAACATTTATTTTACTGTCTTAGTGCACGATATTGATAATAACATAAGTATGATACATAGTTACCCAAACCTATGATAAGCGTACATAAAATCATGAGCCGCCATTGGATAATTCCGATTTTAATCGTATGAGAAATCAAAGAAAATTTATACAATTCATATGAATTGAAATGCTCGCTAGAGAGCTTCGGAGTCGTTAAGCCATTTCTGAACGTCAGCGGAGTTTCACGAGGCGGAATAAAGCCCGTTCTTCCAACTTTCAGTTAGGTAGCATAATATATAGATATAGCCCAAAGAATTTCGAATGAAAAAAGTTGTATTAGAACTTAATGTTATCGACATCTTGACAAATAATGAAATATCTAATGTAGCGGAAATTGAACCCGCACCCTGGATTCAATATAGGTACCTCCGGTTTCTAAATTATGTAAGGAATACTTTCAGTGCAATACGAAAATATTTACAATTATTTAGACAAAGTAATGCAATAGATACCTTTCCGCAAGTCTGTGTAGTTTATATTTGTTACCTTTGTATACTGTATTTATTATTATTACATTCAACAACTGTTGTTTTATAAAAGTAAAAAACTAACAACTTACCAAACGTCTTTATACAATTATTATTTTTCATTGTTATTACATGAAAGCGTATAAAAATACCCAACTGTATAAATTATGTATATAATATTCTGTCGAACTGAACCGTACCAGGTATTGTTTATACGTTTCGGTCTCCTGGGCGACGTAGTCCATTAGAGAATTAGCCAGCCTATTGAGATCATTCCTTATTCTAGAATATTCTTTAATCGACCAACTAGTCTCTGCTTTTCTTAACTGTTATACATCATATAATAATAAAGTACAAATATATTTTGTATATTTGATAGGTACAACACATAAACACATTTAATATTAGCTTAAAATATGTAAACGAAGTTACATGGAGGTCCCTCCATGTAGCTCAGTGACCTGTGTAGCGATTTAATAAAACAAAAATACTAAACTTCTACAAGCCCTACAGTAATCATTTAACTACATACGAGTAAGTACCAATGCTTGTAAAGAGGTCTCGGCCATGGTTTTAACAAATACCGTTTTAAATGCGACCTGCTTCAAAGGGTCCGTAAATTTTACAGGTAGCAAAGACAACGTTATGAGAACCATACGCTATTTTCTTGTTGTTCAAAACGTTTTGTTTGTTAAAAAAGTGATATCCCGCCGTTTTCTCACTGGAGTAAATATTTTTAGTTCTTATTTCCTTATTAAACAATTTTATAAAATAAACGTTATATACCGACATTCTTTACTTTATGGATCCCGATAGAAATACTGAAGAAAATTTACACTTGTAAAAGAAAATGTTATTAATAAGCAATATTTATATTTCTGTTATTTTTAATAGACTATAACGGCTATATAATTTTTGTCTTAAAAAAATATTGCTCTATGGTTAGTTTGACAGATAATATAAAAATGATACCAGTACTACGATCTTTATACCATTTCTGAAACATAATTATGAAATGTGCGATTGTAGTAATTATATTGTAAAACGATTGACACTTAACTAAATTACTTTAGTATAGTAGTAATATGCAATATATTTTAATGAAAAGTTTTATTACATTAAAATATTCATTAGTTTTTAAAATATGTATTATTTCCTGTTTTTTTATATTAAACCAGCTTTCCAAAGCAATTACAACTAATAAGTAGTGCCAAGACACCGAATACACCTGTATATTTTTATACCTTATGGCATACAACATTGTCATAACATTTCAATAAGTGTAACGTGTATTAAATTATTTTTATAAAAGCTGTTCGATTTGTGGCAAAATTATTCCGCGGTAGTGGTAGTAGTGTACATTAGTGAACATGAATTGGTTTTAGACCTTAAATATACTGGCAAAATACAAAAACAGAAGTAAATTTTATTAAGACTTCTCTTAGTTTATTCTTACTTAGCAGTTTGATAGCAATACTATAGTGGCAACATTATAAGAAGTAAGTACTAAGTTTTTAATTTTCAATAAAATCCAATATGGCTGACTGTTATAGAAAGGGATGTTGTATGTGGTTATTTCTCCTCAATACTTGTTTATTATAGATTTTCATTTTATAGGAACATAGATACATTGTCTTACAATATATAATGTAAGTCAATGTGTATAAAAAATAATCCTGCGTATACTGAAGATGCCATTTAATTCTGTAGCGGAAACGACACAAGGAGTTAAGAAGATTAAAAAAATTTCACTGTCCTTGAAAATAAATAATGAGAAACTGAGCGACGAAGGCAGGTCTGACAACACAGATTGTAAGGATAACATCGATAAAGAGAACAGGCCTTCTAACAAGAGGCCAAGCACGTACATGAACACGCTGAACGCAGCAAAGAAGCTGAGGCCCTTAACTGAAACACCGACACCCACAGGTACGCGTAATTTCCTCAGTTCAGTGGGTTCAAGGAAACGCTTAAAAATTATGAATTTAAATCCGAATATTAAAATATCACCTGTTGGTGAAATATGTGGTTTTGTAATCGTTAAGCAAGTTAAATAAGTACAGGAAATTGGCAAACATTGGTTTTTAGAATTCACCTTTTCCTTCAGTGTTATAGACTGTTGACTGTAATAGTTGTGTATCACATTTGTGCTTGTGAAAAACTTACGCAGTGATAAACTAAAGCATGAGCCCATTGAACCACCTGCAGACAGCTCCTATTAAGGTATTTGAGTTTAACAGCTGAACCATGTAACCCTGGTTAAGTAGTGTAAGTCTTTAGTGTAGTGCATTTAACTTCTTTAACGGGTAGCTATTTTTACTTTTTTACTGAATTAGAAGAAAAAAATATATAGAAAAAGTTTGATGACTGGTAGTGCTAACAGCAGCATTCACACTTATATTGTAGTGTAAAGATGTAATAACTAGCATATGCAGGATGCAATGCATTTTGATCTTAGGAGTAGTATTTGTGTGCCTTCGTTATAGATATCCTGTCGTAGACAGTTACTGTCAATTCTACTGTAAACCTGCTACTTCAGAACAAAATAATATATATAAATATTGAATACAAAATATAAATAAATATATGTATATTTCAAGGATCTTGTAAATGGCTGTAACTATTGCAATGAAATTTTGTATTCAGATAGGGTTTTGCTTCTTGATTTATCTACTTATGTGTAATCACAGAAAAAATGTGATTTACAATGAAAATAAATATGTAAAAAAACTATAACGTCATATTTGAATCTTTGAAGTAGTAGCAACGTTGTTATTGACTTCTTCACTATGATACATCTCATAGAATTTGGACATAAAAATAAAAAACCAAGTGAAGCTTGGTTGCCTAGATATTAATATATATTGAGAGTAGCAAAGAGTGTAATTAGAGTAAACAAGTAGCAAACGACCATACAGTTAGGTAACAACGGCAGCCCATGACATATGTAACCAACCTCAGACAAGGCGACTACTAAATATTGTGATCTACATATCTCGAACCAGAGGCACATTTGAATATCAGACTATGCAAGTGACATTGAACATTATGAAATCTGCATAGAAAGATATTCACTATTTTACTTAATAATAAATTTTAATGTAATTACTAGTGCCCATTATTGTTATTAATTTCAGTACCTTTTCTGTTTGTGCTATAAAATAGTATACAGGCTGGCAGTGTAATGATAAGTAACAAAGCCCATGACATCTGTAACAATACATGTGCTACTTCTGAGGATGTCCTCTGTTCAATCTGTATAGATTGAACACCTTGTGTTCTGCTTATGCTGGCTATCACACCCTTGCACCAAACACAAGTCATGCTAAAACTACTGTTTCTCAGCACAAATACGATGTGTGACAGTTTGACCATGTCAAATATATTCATGAAAATCATCACCATCACCTGTAAAATTGTGTACAATGTGGCATATAAACAGTTATGTGGCATATAAATTTTCGCTTTTCAATTCCCTAACATTCATGTAGCTAAAATCATATTAGAGTTTTGAGTAACTGACAATGTCATGTGTGTTCCCCAGCTCAAAATAGAGCAGTATAGTTGAGAACAAATGACCATGGTAACAAAAATCTTGTTTTACTTTTTATATATTTAAATAAGTCAACTATGCCCTGGTTTACACACACTAAAATGAAAAATATTATATTGTTCCTTCATATTTTATTCATTTATAATTTCAGAATACTAATATTTTAATAGTAACAATTCATAATAAACATATATCATGTGCCACAGCTTACATAAGGCCCAGAAAAATCTGAATAACTGATATGGAGAGTGATCACTATCTCATTTTGTTACTGTATCCGAGAGTCTGATAACACATACTAGGTTAATATTGGTAAAAACAAACATGTATCATACTATCATAATCAAACAGTAGTGGAAAATTTCGTGAATCTTCCTTCATTTTTGCATAAAACCACTGTAAGGACTCTTATACTGTAAAATAAGTATAGTTAATTTATTATTTGACTAATGCATGATTTGTCAGTTGCAACTTGCAAAAGATTTTCATAGACATACATTTGTTTTATGTTCTGAAGTAGCACTCGGGCTTGCAGTCTACCTGATGGTAAGTAGATACTGCAGCTTGTGACATATTTAATCAGATGCGGTTCTTATTCTTGAGGTCATAGATTGAACGCCTTGTGTTCAGCATATTTTATTCTATGCTACTAATACTTCTAAATCTGTTGATCACATTGATTTAGCATTACTTGATGGCACTATCAATATAATATAAAAAATTCTAGGGTGTTTGTGATATGATAGAGCATGATTAAAAAAATATCAAATTTCATAAATACAATTTGTTTACCAACAGAACCTTGTCCTGAAACAGAGTTGGTTATAGAGAAGCCTCTGGCAAGCTTGGACATGTTGAATGGCCACCATCAAGCTGAGAATCAGTATGGCGGAGGCTCGCAGTGGAAAACTCCCATCGCCACTCTATCAAATCTCGGGAATACTTGCTACTTGAACAGTGTATTGTATACTTTGCGGTACGCTCCGAGATTCCTTCACAACCTCCACCACCTTGTGTCAGATCTAGCAAGTGTGGAACAGAAGTTGGGCAGTATCAGGCTTAAGAGTTCATCCCTGGGCCGGAGTGCTGCAGGGTTGGCCTCCTCTGGCACGAGGTCGTGGAGTAGCAAAGACCTGCTGTCACTTGGGCAGTCTGATAGTAATGCTGGGAAAAGTAAAATACAGATAGCAACAGAAAAACTCCATGAAACATACTTCAATTTGCGAGCAGCTGAAAGCAAGTGCATGAACAGCAGTTCATCAGATGCTAACACCGACCCATACCCCCCTGATGCCTTTCTGGCTGCCCTTCGAGAGGTCAACTCTACATTTGAAGGTAACAGACAACAAGACGCTCATGAGTTGCTAGTGTGTCTGCTGGACAATATTCGTGAGACGTGTCGGGCACTTAGTGCGAGAGCTTCTCGTTTGCAGTTACAGGAGAATGGAGATAGCAATGGCATCGGCCGGACGAACCTCGAAGTGGACAGCGGCAAGCAGACCCTAGGCAACCTCCGTAAGTCGTGGAAGAAGCGTAAGGAATTAAAGGGTGGCGAGCGTCGACCATCTCCGCCGGACGAACGCGCACCCTCGCCCGCGGACGCCGCCCCCGACCCGGTGCGCGACGAGCGCGCCCGTCCGGGTTGGGACTTTGTGGCTGACGACTTCGAAGGCACGATGGTGGTCCGCACGATGTGCCTGGAATGCGAGGCGGTGACGGAGAACGCGCAGGCGGTGTGCGAGCTGTGCGTGCCGGTGGGCGACGAGGACGCCGCGGACGAGCCGTTCCGAGCCGCCTGCCTCTCCAGCGAGTACCTGCGCGACCAGAACAAGTACTGGTGCGAACGTTGCCTACGCTACAACGAGGCACGTCGCAGCGTCGCCTACTCGCGGCTGCCGCGGCTGCTGGTGCTACAATTGAAGCGGTTCAGCGGAGGCATGGAGAAGATAACCAGACACGCTCCCACTCCGCGCTCCATGCCGTGCTTCTGCGAGCCTTGTGCGCGACAACCAATTACCAACCCACCTACGCACAGGTACGTCCTATGGGCAGTGATAATGCACCTCGGCCAGACGCTGACGGGCGGGCACTACGTGGCGTACGCCCGCGACACGGCCCAAGGCGACGTGAAGTGCGAACGCGAGGGCAGCGGGGATGCGGCTGCTGCCACCTCCGGCTCCAGCTTCATGAGGAACTTCTTCAACCGGCCGCGACCGCAGCCCACCGGCTGCGCGGCTAACGAGTGCTGCGTCCCCCGCACCCGCCAAGACACCTGCTGGCTCGCCTGCGACGACGACCTCGTCAAACCAATCTCCAACGAAGAGTTCGAGGACCTCCTCTCAGCGGAACCGAAAATGCGGTCAGCCGCCACACCCTACCTCCTCTTCTACGTGAAAAGTGAAGTCGGCTGGTGACTGTTTGCATTCCGTGACGTTAGAACGTTAGACACTCGCTCACGTCCACACGGCATGACTAGACGCTTGATCTTATGAGTTTGGTTAGTTCAGTATAAACAATTAACTTTGCACGATATCTTTTGGTGTGCTACCAATAGAGATGGCAGCAGATTTCTATATACAGCATTCAAAAGTATGTGACATTTGTTTGGATAATTTGTAACTTGTAGCTTTGTTTAATAATACTTCAAGGTTACATTACATACTTCATCATTATATTGTTTAGACGCTTAAAAGACAACATTAGGAAGTAGACGCCGAATATAAAGTCGGCCTGACGTGATATTATGGATGTAGCAAAATATATTTTAGGATAGTTCATGAATCAATCAATAGGTGTAATATGTAATATATGATTATACAATTTCGCGCTATTTTCCAATGTTACAATCTGACAATATGAAGGTAAGAATGCAAATTTTTACTATATAATTTTCTAAGAATATACCTCCCATTGTACCATTTTTAACTACGTAACGAATTGTAAGTTCATATTAATCAATGTTATTCGCATGAGATATATATAGAAAAATGTATATGAAAGCGCTGATGTAATAAATACGGCCTAAAAAGTCTATAGTTTGTTTGTTGAATATTTAGTAAATACATTGTACCTAAAATTTATGTAGCACATTTAAGCCACTTTCACAAATAGTATATCCCAAATTACTTGGCCCTAATTGTCTTAAAGTAACTATTTTATATAAAAAAGATAGTTCAAAGTTTAGAACAATATTAATTAATGTAAAGAGTATATAAATACAGTATTACCACGAATTTGTAAAGCGCACTCTGTGGTAGGAAATCCTATATTAGGGAGAGGTCTACAACATGACTTCCTTACAAAGTCTTATTTGTTGAGTATGTAGTTAGTAGGAAATTGTTACGATATCTTAATGTCCTGAATGCCTTATATTTTAATAATGGTTTTATTCAGGCAACCCAAGCAAAACTGATTGTATATATCAGAAGTATTGCAATAACGAATTAAAAAGAAGGTTAAGATTGTTTTCATTAATTTTATGTATTTTATAAATACCCCAAATCTAAATTTTTACTATTACTATTATATATTTATTACCAAAAATGATCCTGATAGAAATATAGGGTCATTAAACATTTTTTCTAATTAGTCACTTAGGCCATTTTTGTGCTTACAGCCTGATTTATAGTTTAATATGAAGAGTATCAATGTTCATAGAGCCTGGTAAAATGTTAGCAGTCTAATCAATATATACAAAAGGATAAATGACTGACTGACATATCAACATGCAGTCCAAAATGACTAGGGCTTGGAATATTTGCATGCGAGTTCCTTTTACAGTGTAGGGGAGCACAAATGTAGGATTTTTTGAAATTCTACCCTTAAAGTAGTAAAATAAGGGATGAAAGTTTGTATAAAAATCTGTCAAAAAGATCGGATCCATGAAAATTGGAATTTACAATAACTAAAAAACATCCATACACTCCGTACAACTATTATGACGCGAGCGAAGCTGCGAGCAAAGCACCAGTAGTAGACTAAAAAGTTTGAAATGCTTAAGTTGTAAAGGTCCTGATATTTCTTATCAATTTATGGTTTTGAAAATATTTCTACATATAGATAATGTTAATGTTAATTGTAATTATCACCTGTGTGGAAATGTTAAAAACCACTTCCGGTGTGTCTTTTAAAAATAATTCTGATTGTGAAATACATACTACATTGGACTAGTTAGGTGAACTACTTATTTTGTATAAATATCAGGACTGGCAGTCCACAAATATGATTATTAATTTATTGCTTACTATATAATATGACCACTTATTTGTATAATTTTAAATTTAAATAAATACAAATTGGTTGTTTTGATACCATTTTTTTTTCAATTAACTGCTTTTTTAACTTGTATAAATACATGCGATGTAGTATGTGCGTTGGATCAGCTGGTCCACTTTAAAACTTTCCGTATTATTGGCTCAGTTAGATAAGAATAAATAATAAAAATATATTCCGAGTCTTTCGGTAATAATGTAACTCAAATCTTGCCTCGAATTCGTTTCTATTCTAATGTTAGGTAATTACCTAAATCAGTTCGGTCATTTTAACGCATAGATATATCATAAACATAAAGTTATTATTGACAAATAAGCCTGCATTTTTGTTACTAAAAGAAATAAAGGGCATGAAAATATTAGTTTTATTCCGAGAATTCAACTCAACACAAAAAGCTTTGGAAACCCTGGTGTGATGTGTAATGACGCGCTCCTCCTTTGCACTTAAGCATGGAAAATTGCACCCACAAAGAAATTCATAATAGTCAGTAATTAGTTCATTTACATTTTGATATGTGATTTT
The DNA here is from genome assembly GCA_018248235.1 of Choaspes benjaminii. NCBI lineage: Eukaryota > Metazoa > Arthropoda > Insecta > Lepidoptera > Hesperiidae > Choaspes > Choaspes benjaminii. Next base: position 4,577 of record DWIE01000647.1, on the reverse strand, counting down.
GGATTTGTTGACCAACTAGTTCACAAATAATCTGGTCGTATCGAGAGTAGAATGAATTGTGTGATTAAAGACACAAGTTTCCCGATATTTTGTAATAATCCAAAATTCTATAGTCCTGACTCTATTATACGGAATACAGATTTATGATGTCTGAACGCATTGAGTTTGTTTTAACTAAAGACTCCTTTGTCCTTGAAAGTGACACTGTGTTCAAGTGTATTGCAATTAATTTATGAAGGACTTATTATGTAGCTAAAGATATATGGATCTTTGTGGCTGATTATGGATGTGTATTTTGTATTACTTTTAAAATTAAACTGGTTGTGTACATTATTTTTCCTCCTGTATGTCATGTGTATATGTATGTGAAATATATGTTTATATGTAACCCTTAATTCAATACCCGGAAACCTTGTTATAAAATTAATATGCTTTATTACTTGATTATTAATCTTGCATATACTTATGTAATCGAAAAAAAACATGTCACGCCATTACTATTTGGCTATGGTGCATTATTAGTTATTATTAGTTTTTGTTTCTTGCCGCAATTATAAACTTCAATATTTATTTTACGGTACCCGCCAACTAATTATTATTGAAGCGTGAATTGGCTCCAACGGAAATTCTATGAATTTTGTGTGTACGTAAAGAACACTTTCAGAAAAACGCGAGGGTGAAATTATTTATTGAAATTTTGTGAAATTTAATAAATTAAAAACTCGCAACTGTGACTCATTTTTTGTACTTATTTCAAAACTGAAAAATGATTTGGACTGTACTGTTTTCTTTGCTACAAAGACATTATTTATGCCTTATAATATTTGAATATTCAATACTATTCTTTTATTAAAAGTATATCATTTTATATTTCTTTATATTTACGCGAATACAGGAAAATATAAATAGGTACTTGAATTGTAATTAATATCTGTAAAATCTTTAAGTATTTATTTTTTATATTTGTACTAACTTGCACTGTATGGTGCACATTTATGCAGTGCATAAGAATACTTCAAATTGTCAGTTTTGTATTAAATATTTCTTGTATGTTTTCCTTATTCCAATTGAATTTTGTTGGAAATTATTATAATGGAGATTATCTAATCCATAAGCAAGCAAATGGTGACATCACATTATCCTTACAAGTGTGTTTCTATCAATTAAATAATAAATGTTTCTAACTATATGTCATACTCATATACGAAAACTTGCACAATTACTTTGTATTGTATAATCTATTTTGATTATACATTTCACTTATCACTTAAGAACATACAGTGATAAATGTTATGTAAAAATATTTCCAATAAATTTGTTGCTTTTGTATTTGTAAATTTGTTGCAGATGCCATTCCAAAACCTTTTAAAAAGGTATAATTCTCGTCAGTAGTTATATGAGTTTACTTTAATATCGTTCACGTTATTATTGATGTAAATTGAATTTAATTAATTTCAAAATAAAAATGATTTCAGTATTAGTGTTTATTATTTTTTGCATGTTAAGATCTGTATTGTCTTAGTTAACTTTATAACCAGAGAAATTAGTCATGCTTCAGTATTCTGGGCGGTCTAGAACAGGAACACAAACATAAATTAATTCTATGGTTAAGAAAAATATGACAAGTAAATCGGTCTATTGTTAAAAAAATGCCATTCTTGATTTGGGACATTTGGTTGATGGCTGAGGATAAGCAATTATGCCATTATCATTTTCTGAAGCAATTGGACAAATTCTCACCGAAACTTAAATAAAATTAATATATAATATAATTTTATGTTGTCACCGCATATTAAATATTAGTCAAGTGCAAATATTTGAGCATGTAACATAGCATGAGCATAGTCAAATTGCCTCAATGACTGAATGGTCTCAAGCGCGACCGTCAAACATGAAGTCTCGGATTTGATTATAGATTGGCAAAAAGTGCTATTGCATTTTAAATAGTAAAAATTTTACTAGTAGCTCGGAGTTTTGAAGAGACCCTGGTAAATAGGATCGCCTCCTCTTATATGAGATCTATGCACTCGAAGGGAGCGTCATTCATTCCTTTTTTTTAATGAAAATTAGAGTAGCAAGCAGGAATGCAGTTTACCTGATATTAAGTGACCACTGGCTGTAGTGTATGAAGTGAAAACCATAACCGACACAATACAGACCCATCGTTCTGTTCGCAGTCGGTTACGAGCGCGTTGCTATTCGTGAGAGCTAAATTGGTCGCCTCATGTATATGCACTGTGTGTACCTGGGCTGCCTCACCTTTCAACCTGAAACAACTCATCTTATATTTTTTTATATTATCTACTGTATGTAAGTAGCATGTTAAAAATATTACATACGAATTTTATAAGTATTCTGTAAGAAATTTAAAATTAGCAGTAGCAGACAAACACTTATCGCAAGTCGACTCGTCTATATAATTCTTTATTACTTACATTACGATAAAGTTAAAGTCGACGACTTAAAGGCCGCGATGGGTTAAATTGACTTTATTGGTAAATAAGATAACTGGAATCCGATGTTTTTTATCACCATTAGATAAAAGGCGTTGGATCGGGTCTCGTTAGTCATCCAGTTACAGAAGACGTTTCGTCGAGTTTTGACCAGTCGTGTCCAATTGTGTTTAAATAAAATGAAGGCAATTGAAGTCAGAAATAGCAAGTGGAATACGGGCTCCGCAGACAAGCCAAGGATGCAGCTGGCGGCGGCTGACGTGGGCTCGCACCTGCAACACATGTGCAGCCTCGACATCGACTCCAAGGCCTCCTACGTGCGTCTCTCTGGGATCATCTGTACTATCGGGCCGGCTTCCCGAGATGTAGCGATGCTAGAGAAGATGATGGAGACCGGTATGAACGTTGCGCGTATGAACTTCTCGCACGGCTCACACGAGTACCACGCGGAGACCATCCGCAACTGCCGCGAGGCTGAGAAGAACTACAGCAAGAAGCTCGGCATTCCCTTCTCTCTGGCCATCGCCCTCGACACCAAGGGCCCTGAGATCAGGACCGGCCTGCTGGAGGGTGGCGGTTCAGCGGAAGTGGAGCTAAAGAAGGGCGCGACCATCAAGCTGACGACGGACCCGGCCTACCAGGAGCGCGGCACCGCGGACACCGTCTACCTGGACTACAAGAACATCACCAACGTGGTGAAGCCGGGCAACCGCATCTTCATCGACGACGGCCTCATCTCCGTCATCTGCCAGTCCGCCACCGCTGATACCCTCGTCTGCACCATCGAGAACGGAGGTATGCTCGGGTCCAGGAAGGGCGTGAACCTGCCCGGCCTGCCCGTGGACCTGCCCGCTGTCTCAGAGAAGGACAAATCTGACCTGTTGTTCGGTGTAGAACAGGACGTGGACATGATCTTCGCGTCGTTCATCCGCAACGGCGCGGCTCTGCAGGAGATCCGCGGCATCCTCGGCGAGAAGGGCAAGAACATCCAGATCATCTCCAAGATCGAGAACCACCAGGGCATGGTCAACCTCGACGAGATCATCGCCGAATCTGACGGTATCATGGTTGCCCGTGGTGACCTGGGTATTGAGATCCCCCCAGAGAAGGTGTTCCTCGCACAGAAGACCATGATTGCGCGTTGCAACAAGGTGGGCAAGCCAGTGATCTGCGCGACGCAGATGCTGGAGTCCATGGTGAAGAAGCCGCGGCCCACGCGCGCGGAGACGTCGGACGTGGCCAACGCCATCCTGGACGGCGCCGACTGCGTCATGCTCTCCGGGGAGACCGCCAAGGGGGACTACCCGCTGGAGTGCGTGCTCACCATGGCCAACATCTGCAAGGAGGCCGAGGCGGCCATATGGCACAAGCAGCTGTTCATCGACCTCTCCTCGCAGGCGAAGAGCCTGATGGAGCCGGCGCACTCGGTGGCGATCGCGGCGGTGGAGGCGGCCAGCAAGTGCCTGGCGGCCGCCATCGTGGTGATCACGACCAGCGGGCGCTCGGCGCACCTGCTCAGCAAGTACCGGCCGCGCTGCCCCGTCATCGCCGTCACGCGCCAGCCGCGCACCGCCCGCCAGGCGCACCTCTTCCGCGGCGTGCTGCCCATCGTCTACCAGGAGAGCGCGGCGAGCGACTGGCTGAAGGACGTGGACAACCGCGTGCAGTACGGGCTGCAGTTCGGCCGCCAGCGCGGCTTCCTGTCCGCCGGCGACCGCGTCGTGCTCGTCACCGGCTGGCGGCAGGGCTCCGGCTTCACCAACACCATGCGCATCATTCAAGTGGAGTAAGCAGCAGGAGTGTAGTACATGGAAGATATTTCGCTAAGTATTAGAGGAATGAGCAGTGATATGGTATATATTAAGATCTAGTGCTTGTTAAACAATCGGTGATATTTGTAAAAATGCATCTGCTGTAAATGATTCTCGAAATTCTACATTAGTGCTAGGATAATAATTATATTTGTTGCGTAATATTTATTGATATTTATAACAAATACCAAGAGTATTGCATGTTGAATGTGATTCTGATTAAAATATAAAATGTGAAAAAAAAAAAAAAAAAAAAAAAAAAAAAAAAAAAAAAAAAAAAAAAAAAAAAAAAAAAAAAAAAAAAAAAAAAAAA
>DWIE01000646.1:0-13648 GCA_018248235.1 Choaspes benjaminii | reverse complement strand
CAAATACTCCAAGGATATTATTAAAATGTAGATCACCAACATTTTAATATTAAAATCTTAAAATGAAGAAACAATTAAGATAGGCTGTATGGCCAGATGCCGAAGCCGTAAAACTTTTAACTAAAAAAAAAACAACTAATCAGCTAATGTTCAGCCGGCCCGTTTTGTTTTGATTTTGTGACTGTTTCGTTTATTTTCGACATTAAAATAATAAATAATTTGTGCAATAAGTAGTTGTTAGAGGAAAGTTAGGAAAAATTAGTTTAGATAGTACTATTTTAAACTGATTTTCCATTACAAAAAATACACAACATTTCGTATGTACTTAATAGTTTTGTACGCTACTACACAATGCCACAAATATTTCAAGTTTTAAAGTGTTATAAATGTTCTGCATTTCAAATTCATCAGACGAAGAAATCAAACAAATTTGATTGTAAAATGTGTGGGGAAAAGCAATCGATTAAAAGACATTATGGTATAGGTACTGGTAAGGACTGTAGACTGCATGTTCAAAAATTAAATAGTTTGAGATGTGAGATTGATGAAATGCATAGCAGTGACTCCAATAGTGACAATTCCAATGAGACATTTGAAATCAATGCAGATGTTGAGCGAGATCAAAAAGATATAAGTTCTGGTAACCCTGCGAAAAGAAGTAAATGGTCAGCATTCTTAGACAAACAAGAAGAGGATGAGAAACATGGTGCAGAGTACATTGGAGACAAACAAGTTGTATTGGAAATACCTACAAATACTGAGGTCAGGAGGAAGCCTAAAGTTGTTAGGACCCATAATACGGGACATAATGCATTATATGATAATACCACAAACAAATCAATAGACACGGTGAATGTATTAAATTATGATAACAAGGAAGAGCTCAAGCATTCCAATTTTAAATGTATTGAAGATTATTGTGCTGAAAATAAACAGAATAGATGTAAAGTTCTTAACAGTGCTGAAAATGATGTATCTTGTAGAAACAATACAGATATAATTAATAATAAACATGAAACACAAGGGTATCTATGTCAACCAGTTAGCAAATCTTCAAAATGGGCACAATTTGTTTATATAGAAGGAGAAGAAGAAAATCATTGTAGCAAAAAGTTAGTATCAAGTCAAAATATTACAAATAATTTTTTCTCCTTATGCGATGATAAAGATCTAGATGATGTATTGGATTTTTAATGTTCATGGATTGTATTAAAAAAAAAAAAATTATATTACTGTTTTTTTTTGTAATTAGAGGATTAAAGTAACCATCAAGAACATGCTTGAATTTATCCAGGTTAGCCCTAGTGAGTACCACCACCACATCTATTTTTGGTGTAAAATAGCTCCTATGAGTTGTATTTTAGCATAAATGGTGTCATAAATATCTGCACATGCAGTAAACATGAGGTGACCAACTTAGTCTTCAGAAGTAGAAACTCTCTTGTATCCAACTTCAAACAGAACAATGGGTCTGTTTTGATGCGGTTACAGTTGATGTTGTCCCAAAAAATTTTTTATTAAAATCTAATGTTCACCTCAACACATACATTAACTGATAACTGCTGTCATATTAGTATTATTATTGTATTAAGCCAGTCACATATTGACATATAAAATCTTAGATTTATATCTTAAATACTATAAAATCTATGTTGGTGAATCTTATAAAATCGCAGGGATACAAAAGTAAACATAATAGGCAATATTTTTTTTATTAAAACCAATACACTTATTCATCACAATGGCAACAGTTTAATATCACTTTTTTTTCTCTAATAGATAAAACACTTGGTACTACAGACATACTTCTTTTTACATGCACAATAATGTATAATACGAAAATTCTCCAACAATTACAACATCAAGTACAATTTTTAAATGTTTCAGAAAAGATATCGTAGTAAGTTAGATGTGATACAATAATGTTTGAAAATTTTACAACATTATTATTTGTATAAGCTCGGAATAGAGCAAAGTCCAATATACAAATTCAATCAAAATTGTGATTCATAATACAGATAATACTTCAGGCAGTGTTTAATTTCTTTTCATCGGGAAATCTATTTATAGAAAGCTTATTATAAAATTTCTACTTAATTGTAGGGTAATCTACTTATAACGAAGTGGCATACGGTATATCTAAAACAAATCTAGCTGACAACCTTCCCCCATCTTCGAGTAAACTTCAAGTATATAAAAAAGCTCAAAAGCCTCTGAGAATACACATCCCAGTAACCAGGTCGGTGAAGACCTGACCAACTAAACTGACCTACGCCTATGCGGAGATGCACGGAAGATACAACGTATTCAGCAGCAACAGATACATTTAACAACTACAGAGTTAGAAAATGTACGCTTTGTTTGATTACATTAAACAGGAAGTCCTACAAATTCGATGTTTAAAATTGTCTTATTTATTAGACTACCATACCACTACAGGATTATCAACTAATCACTTGATTTATTTGTCACTTCTCTGTCACTCTGTCCTTCGAAAAATCTTGAATTTTCCTCCGCTCCCATCTCTATTCTTCTCGTCTTAATATTTCAAATGCCTGGTGCATTCAAATCTCAAAAATAAATTAAATCATTAGACTAGAACACCATAGTATGCCTGCGACGATGTAATTCCCTTGCCCTTGCGTAACGACGGCCGTATCCACTCCATCTCCAAGCTCTCTCATTGTATCCTAAAGATTCCCCTCTGTGGATATGCTCGTCATCGAAACGCCTCTTGCTTACGTCTTCAGCACTTCCTGCCGAGCTTGAGTGTGAAAATCTTCTACACGACGGTCCTCGACAATTCAAAAGTTGTTGTAACTGATTGTGAAAGTATTCCTTCTCCATGGCCGTCAAATATTTAACTCTGTTTTGTGTTTCAAATGGATCAATCCGTAAATTGTAGTAGGTAATGAGGCCGGTAACGAATTCGCAGTACAAGAGGTTGTGAGTTGCATTGATGGTCCTCACACAGTTGTAGGTGTTGTTGGAGGCGCTCATGCAGAAGCAGAAGGGACCTGCCGTCCAGAGAGGAGCGGTCCGCCAATGGTCATTGTCGTGACGGAAACAGTTCATTCGTTCCGATTCGCATAATCGTTCTAACTCCGCCTTCTTTTTAGCTTTCCGCATTTTTTTACGTAACCTTTGTTCTTTCAGTTTCCGACGTTCATCTCTGGCTCTTTGTGCTGCCAATAGGTAGCTGTTTCCTGGTCCTCTCGTTTTTCGATTTTCCTCGCAGTAGCAAACATGCTTATCTTCATTCTCAATAAATAAAGGATGAAGTCGTCTCTGAAATACATCTGTTGGTTTTCCAAAAACGCCTAAATTACTTGTCTGTTCTCTGTTAGCACTTCTCTGGTCATACTCTGACGCATCTAGCCTTGCTGGACCTAAATATAAACTTGCAGTTGTACTAGTTTCTGTTGTAGCATTTGAAATAAAACTTTGGGTTACATCATTGACAGGCTTGATTGTTGATTTAAACGTCGTTATAATTTTATCACTTGCTGTAGACAGAAACTGTACGCTCTGCGAAAAGTTTATAGGTAATTCGTTCGTTGTTAGTCTCACAGTAGATTCCTCACGTGACTTTGTAACTTCGGTGGTTGTATCATCTGTCATTGGTTTAATAGTGTGCACAGTATTTCCGTCCTCTACAATATTTTGGTCAAAATAATTTGCTTCTGATATTATTGCTGTGATTTGAGGTTTTGGCAATTCTGCATTAAGTGTATTTGTTTCATTAATTGTATTCACTTCATTTGTACTGTTTGAGTGGTATTTATTGACAATTTGTGACGTTGTTGTATTTCTTAACTGTGTATTGAACACATCATCTTTGGTATTATAATTAATAGTCGGCGGTACCATATATTCATTGGACTGTCTGAATTTCTTTTCAACTGACGTGTTATTTCTGTGCTTTGGTTTTATTCTGTGTAATCGTCCTTTCCTGAAATGTTCCTTAGGTGTGTTATCATTCGATTTGTTATGTAAGTTAGTACTAATATATGGTGGTATTACTGTTTGCACCTCAACAGCAGGTTTAGTTGTTTTTAGATGTCTTTTAATTTCCTTTAAATCTTCTAATTTTGTGCGTAACTGCCTTATTTGGTCTTCCAAGCTTAGTCTATTAGTATGCCAAGCTTTTAAGTCATTATAAATTACTTGAGAGCAATTAACGGTACCATCCTTCTCAATTTTACACTCCAGTGAGGATTCGTTATTATTTAACATCGCATCATTTTTTTGCTTATGTTTGTTATGATTCCAATGTTGTGCTCTGCGTTTTGTTCTCTTATGATCTACATTATCTTTGGTTCGTTCATAAGCTTCGAGAAATGCTTCGGTCTCCTTTATTAGTTCATCAAGTTTATCCTTAATATTCTGTCTTTCTACTTCATTGACAGGTTCATTTTGCGAACCTAGGTGTGCGATACTGGGATTGTCCTTAAGAATGCTATCAATAGCGTTCTTTTCATCTATACCATTTATCGATCTTCTGCTTCTAGTGTTGTTTTCTTTTTGACCGTCACCGGGTCTTCTCGCTATAGTGCCATCAGTTTCTAGTCTAGTATAAACAAGTCCACTAGGTGTAAAACACGCGCATTTCTTTGTGCTCATTTTTGGCTGAGGAACATTTATTTCGGGCTCATATTTGCACTTATGCCTTCGCCATCTTCCATTTACAAGAACACATTTCCATTTACGTCCAACGGAGCAAGGGGCTCTTAACTCAGTTTTGGAACATTCGGCTGCTAAGCGAGCAGCTTTGCCACTTAAACTTGATTCAACAGCTTCTGAAGGTAAAAGAGAATTCGGCTGGTTATTCGTATTAGATTCTTCATCAAGCGCTTTTTCTAATTTCGCTTCTAAAATAGGATTGTGGCTTTCATTTGTTAAAAGAGGCTCAGACGATTTTTTAGTTGCTTCGCTGGCTTCGATACTGTCATCCTCGCCTTCATCATCGTCTAACTCTAGGAAATCATCATCTTCCGAGTCATCATCGAAGTCCCCACTTTCGGAAGACGATTCATGCGGTTGAACAGTAGTCGATCTCTCGTTCATCTCCCGGCTGTATTTTTGTTCTCGAAGGCGATCTTCGATATGAGCTTGAGTATCACGGCGTCCTGAACTTTCGACTAGAAATGAATCTGGCCAGTGTGCTGCCGCTTGCCGTCTCCGCCGTGGCTGAAGTAAGGGCAATAACGATCGTCCGTCCATATGAGCAGGTGGCTCCACCCCACCCATGTCTAAGAACGTCGGAGCCAAGTCAATGTTTAGAACTATGTCGTCAACTACAGTGCCCGGCTCAACTCCGGGTCCTCTAACAAGAAACGGTACTCGTATATCGAACTCGAACGGGAAGCTCTTGCCCTTTACGAGTCCGAACTGGCCTAGATGGTATCCGTGATCAGAAGTGTACACTAAATATGTATTGTCTAGCTCCCCAAGGGCTTTGAGCTCCTGGTACACTCGCTCCACAGCCATATCCACGCTCTGCAGTGTCTGTAGCCGTTTGGTCATCAGTAGGTCGGTGAACTGCCGGTGAATAGGCTTCATCTTCTCAGTCACGCGCAAAATCCATTGCTTGTCAGGATTTGGAGCCATGTCGTATGTGGGCGTGCTGGAAGAAAATATTTTTTAGATATTATTTTTAAATACTAAAATGAGTAGCCATTCTTATGAGAAAGAAATGTTTAAGATCAGATAGAGACAAAGTGTAACGAATCTAACTCTATTCCTTAGAGACGAGCTTATTAATAGACCTACAGAAGATAATACATATAAATGTGTTTTCATCATGAATAATTAAAAATAAAATCATTATACACTACCAACAAAAGGCGTAACGAGCATCAAGCAAACCGGCAAAGAATTATAAATTCACATTAGAAATTCCACATACAGCGATATACTTTTCAGCGACTTTAATATGTTAATGCTGGGAAAGTAAAGAGAATGGCTGTGCAAATCATTGGTTGTCACACCCCTTGATCTGTGTGATACAGCCTGCAGAAAATATAGGGTTACCTACACGTAACATCTTCTACATTTTATTTATTTATTTAAACTTGACACACCTTAATGTAAGGTTAAATAATGGGTGGATTTACTGCCCTGGGTGACGGTGACAAAATGATGGTAGTCACACCTATTTGCGTCGTGAAACAGTAATCTTTGCACCACTTGTGTTTCGGTGTAAGGGTGTGGTAGCCAGCTTCCGCAGAACACGAGGCGTTCGGTCTATATACTCAGAAGTAGCACCGCATTTAAGGTACAGATGTCATGGGTGGTATGATACATAACTGCTTACCATTAGGTAGACTGCACGCCCGTGTGGTACATAAAAAACATATGAGTTGGAAAGGCAACTTAATTAACTCTTGTATATCCAAATCAATTTGTTTCGACTAATATGCTAAAAACATTTAATTTATGCCAAATAACCTATTATAAACAGTAATAACTTCTAATGGTATATTTTCATCCAATTAGACATCACTTCATAAGATAAACAATTAGATTATCATTTTAAAAAGTAGGTATTTCAGTTGAAATACTTCCGATTGCATCAAAGTAACTTAATTAATAATACTTTTTCATATTTTCTTACTGTACCGTTCCCTAGTGTAATAATAACATACATCGCCCTGCCTACTCCCATTATAATCGTTTCCTTTTCCATCTTGACTATGGAAACAGTCATTGTTGCGTAGCTCACATTATTATTAACATGAAGGCGTGAACTACATAATCATAAAACAGCCGGGAATGTGTATGGGGAGTTTGTTGCGCCGCTTCTTCTTTCCAGTATAACACTAGGAGGCGGTGAAGGTTGGGCCAATCGTTCTAGCCCTGAGAGGAAAGACACGGCGACTCACTTATTGCAACTGCTGTGTTGTCCCTTCTCCCTGTCAGGGCAGGCATTATATGCTGTATGAATTTTGACGGTCAAAGAGTACTAAAATGGTTTATAAATGAATTTGATTTTTGACTTTAATAATAACTGTTGTGTCTGCAGCCCTATACACAGTGCATGGAGAGCACTACGTCATTAGAATTAAGATTATGCAAATTGATTCTGAAGCGAATGTAACGCCCGTAATATGATGTAATACACCCGTTACGTAAAATGAATTAGAATTTGAATTCATGGAAACATGAAGTTTGCAAAATCGTAAGTTTTAGTATAAGTAATTATTGTCATAAAAATGTTTCTAAATGTAGGGTCTATATAGATTATTATTATTCTAAATATTAACACTGCAGATCATCAAAGTAAAACAATGCATATGGCCTTAATGTACGTACATGAAAGCGATTGCAAAGTTCCGAATGTTAGGTGATAAGTTATTTACAAATTGCCACTTTTCTTATATATAATCTTATACTTTCCGTAGAATGTGTAGTTGAGAAAGTTATTGTTTTCAATTATTCAAACCTTAGAAAAAATAAAGACTTGATATATGGAGTGAAGTTGATACGTGGTGGCTGGATTACAAGAAAACGCCTATGATAGAAAAAATATGTCGACAACCTCCTTGATTGCAGTTGACATCTGCATGTCTGGGTTATATAAATTAATTAGCTTTGGGTTTTCAGTTCAAACAAATTACAAATGTATCTACTTTAGGTACATTTTGCTGAAATACTTACGGAGGTAACTCCTTAAAAAAATTATATTTTTTGTTTAACATCCGAACCTACGACTCGTTGGACTGTTAATTAAATATTGAAATACTTCAACGTTTTACATACGTACTTAAATATTTAATTGCAATTTATTTAAGGCCATATTTTTGCCAGGGTGGTTTGGACAACTTTGGCGGCGACCACACAGTTCGCGGATGGTTGAATATTAAAGACAGCCTTGTTGGGTCTCGGATTCGAGTCCGGTTATCGGCGCCGCTCTGTCGCTATCAAAGGGCCCGACTGAGAATAAATACATGCAATATGCCGAAATAAAACAAAACCCATATTGTTTTTGATCCTCTTTTTCTCGTTTCATTTGTTCGTCTATCGAATAAATTAACGTTAAAAAAGTACTCGAAATCCAAATACCATTATTTAAATAATATTTTCATTGTGATTTTTTGTAGTGAAAACGCTTCGTACTTCTAACTATATCCTTTACTTAACGACCTTATAACAGAGTAAACATTTACCGGATGTATCTAGTACAAACTCAATGTGTATTTCGTTCATTTTATTATGTAAATAAGAGTAGGAAACGTTCAGGTCACCCGGTGTTAAGTGATCACTGCAACCCAATAACATCCATAACCGGATTCAAAGAGTCCCATTGTCCTGTTTGAATTCGGTCAGCTGCATTTGCTTCTCGCGAGAAGGTCATCCATTTAACTATAGATATATTATCTACCAGTTTCGTAAATATTTTAGCGTTAAGTAATGGAAAAAATTAACCGTCTTGGAAATTACTTGCTCTGCAAAATAGTAAATCTATTAAAAGGGTAATCATTTTACACTTACAAAATTTATTAAGAACGGAGGAATTTAAGATAAAAAAAACCTATATTAATGGACGTAACAAGTATTTTGCTTGTATAAAAAAAAAACAGATTAAGATAAATTAGACGTCTATACCTGTCTGATATCACTAAAACTGGATTAAATAATAATCAAATGGGCTTTTGTCTGTTGCAAGCGCCGGCGCCATATTAATCTATTTTTTACACTTTTTAACAACAAAAAACGACGCTACTTCTTCGCTATTAGAACGTGTTTTTTATCATAATTAAGTTGTTTTATTTTAATTGGCTACATATGTGTTTACCGATGTTAATTTTGGCATTGCATAATTTAATTTATTTCCAAGCATCAACTAAATAACTAAATAAGTTTGGCCATATAAGATAGATTCATTTTTTTTATGTTATGAAGTAGCACACGGGCTTGCAGTTGCTGCTGGTAAGTAGCTACTGCAGCCAATGACAAAACTACTGTTTCACGGCATTAACAGGTGTAACGGTGGTATCGACCCAGTCGAACATATTCATGTTTTAAGTACCCGTAAGGTTATTCCAGACACGAGACTTATCTTGACTTATCACGGTCTGCGCCACGGAGGTCGTCAAATTAGAATAGAAATAGAAAATAGAAACATTTTGCAAAATAATGAACAGATTTTTTTAATGATTTGTTAAATGAAATATGTACGATATTAAAATTTCCTGAATCTAAGAACAATAAACGGAAACATCAACTTTACATATCTAGGAGTAGGTACAGGTATGAATCAAACTTCAAATATAATATTCATGGATTATAATTTCGCTATAACAGAAGCCGGATACAGGTGCATAGCAGACTAAGGTTTCTTTCATATTAAATAAATGGAATACCAAGGCTCCCAGGCCCATTTATGTTCGTACGAATTTAATTCACATTGTGAAAGATATACCGGCAGGATTGCGAGTGATCCCAATAATTATGAACGGACATGCATAATTTTGTATAAGTATAAGTTCATATGTTTGAAATAGGGATGGGAGGGGAGAAGGATAAATTTAATCGCAAAAAAAAAACATAAAGAGTTTGATTTTCCCAAAGTTATGTTCTACATTCGTATAAAGCTTTTGTTTGTTCATTTGCATTATAGAAATAATACCGCATGTTTGCTGTTCATTATAAGATAACGTATGTTTTCATAAGACTCTTTAAATACTGTTAATTTAACTATGATCCAAATCAAGATTTGTAGATACATAATCAGTCACATTTAATCTAAAATCGTTTGTTTAATCACTGATAAATCGAAAGAACACCAGCTCCCTCTATTTAGGTATCCGTTAAACAAACATCAATTCCGAGTTCGTATCAACATGTCGCGTATTTGCGATGAGGCTTTTAATGTGCCGACAATTAACCCGCTCTGGCCGGGCAGTAATTTATGCGGCGGCGCCATTGGTGGTACAGGCTTTAGTCCGATAAATTGAATCGTAACATTCGCTCCATGTATGTTTTGTTCGATAGAATTAATAAATCCGTTGGGATAGTCATAATGAACGTGTCGCCAAAATGGATAAACTACTGGAATCTCGGTAATTGTTTAAACATTACTAATTGGTTGCGTATTATATACGTTTACATTTCATTCGGAAACAGTGTACTAATACGGAGTAGAAATATATGGATTGTTATTGGTAGGTGAAGCCGCAAATATAGTTACTGCAGGTATTATACTTAATTTGTGATCAAGTTCAACAACAGGTGGTGTAGCATTCCGGAGAACTAAGTTCGAATGTATCATATTTTTAATATTCTAGCCATCCTAATCTTATGCTTAAACAGTAATCGTTGATGTCTATGAACCAACACATTTAAGCCGTTAGTATTTGCAAACTTGAATGAGCTGTGTTTAAAAAATATCTTAAATGCATGGAGTAAAAATTTAAAGCGCCAAAACAATACAGGAGAGTTCGCTAACTCCGCCAGACGCGAGCATCCGTAGTTAAATTGCATGAGCAAATAAGTGTGCACAGCTGTGGCAACGACAACGCCTGTCTATGGCACGCTGCCTGTTTTAGGGCAGTATTTCAATGTCCAAACTTTAATAGTTTCAAAGCATTGATGTCTATTCTATCAAATTCTTCTAGAGCATGTTAAAATCTAAAGCATAAGTAGGAGTTTTGGCGGGAACTTTCCGAATGCCATGTTCGTAGTTGTGTTGGTGTTATTTAATTAGTTTACGTTGTCTTTAGTGTGATTAGGGGTGTTGATTATCATATTAAGTGATTGTATAGTGGACTAATTATGTGTAACCGCCTAGCCGCAACATAGACACTTGCACGGTGCCGATACCGGGTCTCCCTCGCCCAGTTAATTTCTATCTGTGCGAGCTGGCACTTAGAGTTTCTCGTCAAATACTTCACGGACAATATTAAAATGTGCATCACCACCATTAATATTATCATTTTATAATTTTAAATTTTAAATTTGTTATTGGCAAAATAGCCAAGAACCGCAACGCCATGCCATGAGGAGAAAAAAAGCATGAGTATAAACATATCATAAATTTTAATCAAAATTTTATTTAACTTTACATAAATATTGAGCACAAAGGGTTAGGTTAAGACTCAAAGCAGTGTCTGTCTGGCAGTGCTAATATTCTGCTTGGAGCTATATAAAACTGAAATTGTTTTTTTTTCTTATTTTTTAGCGTTTCGGCTCTTGGCCATTCTGCCAATGACAAGTTCAAAGAGGGGAAATACAGGTGTTTTATTGAAATAGTTATACATATGGATGTACTATTTACATCGCGTTTTAGACTGAATACATATTGTGGTATTTTCAGTGGAATATTGCGCTGTAAATTGTACTTATGCTTACATGTCGTACATCGAAATAAGCTACCGTTTTACAGAATAAACTCGAAATATAGAAGCGAACGTTGACTTCGCCGAAGGCTGTTAAATTGCACGAGTAATAACTGTGCACAGCTGCCTCGTCGACAACTACTGTCCGATGCAGCTAGAACTTTCGACATTTCGAGATTCACGGATATTAAAATACGAAATGTTCGAATTTTGAAATATTTAAAACTACTAAAAACAATAGCTGGATAAAACATTTATCAAGTAGTTGTTTCAGAATATAATATCATATAAAATAATAATTTTTCATGAATTTTAAAAGTAAACAATAAATGATTAGTACATACTTACTGCTTACAATTTCGAAGTATTTAAATCATTTTTCATTTCCCCGTATCTATAGCCATAGAAAGGTACAAAATGACCAAACCTTGGCAACTGTGATACCTTTTCAAAGCTACAATATATTGTATTACTGTATATAATATTTTTATTTATAACGAGTAAAACAATAATAGTAGGTAATACTCGTAGGTAATGTGAAACGCCCATATATTCAAATATATCTATGAGTAAAAAGAGTGAATGCATTAGGTATATGTTGCGCTTCAAAGTTTGCAAATTTGCGTTTCTACCAAATGATGTAAGGAAGAAATTGACATTAGTCAGGAGTTCTCGGAAGCAATCAATCAGGCGTCACGGATTTCGCGCATTTGGCTGTGATCCATGATTAGGGGCACCACGTGCGTAAACGAGAGTTGCGTTTACATTGCACCAAATTAAGGATTTTGTGGATGGTAGAACTAGTTATCAAGTAGACCTGGGTCGATGCTGGCATACCACCTGGTTGTAGCGGGAAATACTGTTTGCTTGGCTGTCCTGTGTCAATATGAGCGTATTACGAATAATAATATAAATAATATAATAGTATTACGAATTAAGTCTTCAGTAATACCACTGCATTTGTAATTGATGTCAGCTAGAGACGTTTTGGACGGAAGTTATCATTAATCATAAAAAGTGTTCAACACAGGTAATGTGCAAGGAACCCACATGCAGTTTTTTATAGCTCTACAGTTTTGGGCTGTGCGTTGACATGCCGACATGTCAACTGACCGATCAGGTATTATACGTTATAACGCATTAGTTATAAGAGGACGACGATATATATAATAGACGAGCACATTGCCCATGGCTTCGCTCGCGTCATACAATTTTTCATCCCCTTTTTCACCACCTTAGGGTTTGAAATGTACAAAAATCTTCCTAAGTGTAATAGAAGAGAATATAAGTGTATGTAATAGAAATCCACGTGTAAATTTTCATGATCCTAGCATCTGTAGTCTGAGCTGTACGTTGATATGTCGGTCAGACAATTATCGTTGTACATACCCATACGAGCACTTTCCCCGTGGCTTCGCTCGCGTCATACAGACTTTCATCCCCCTTTTCTTCATCTAAGAGGTTGAAATTCTAAAAACCCTTCCTTAGTGCTCACCTACAGCGTAAAATGTACCCGTATGCAGATTTTCACGGTCCTTGCCTAAGTAGTTTGATATGTGCGTTGATATGTCAGTCAGTTAGTTATCCTTTTATATATATAGATAGATAGATAGATATGGACATAGATGATCCAGTAAACCTAAGCTATGTATTTTCATTACACAATAGTTCAAAATAGTTAGTTATATACGCAGAATAACAACCAAGTAGATAACAATGCGTGTGTAGAATCGAAATAGCCGCGAGAAACAAGACAATGGACACAATCCCTTTAGCTTAGATGGACGCACACGGCTGTTGCATTCTACACAAACAGCAGCGCGCAGATGGCGCGGCCCAGTAGTTCTGAATCACTTTCAGCGCGAATAGCGTGAATTGTAAGCAAAGGATGATGGATTAGACTGTTCTAAGAAACACTTTCATGCGGCTAAGTTTATTTTGGAAGTTAAGGAACTCAAAATAGGTCAAAACAAGACTTTCAGTTGCATTAGGTGGGATAAGTGGTTGTCCATTTACAATCTAGATACCTAATGATTTACAAAATACAGTTGCATAAATTTGACTTCGAAATTATTTTTCAATTATATGCATGTATGTTAACAGTTAAATAGTATAAACTAAATATATTTGTCATTATAACATTTTCAAGCAACTTCGTACTTTTGCCAAACCATCTGCGTTATTTACAATATTATATTATACAGTGTATAAATATTATTATTACTAAATACCTATCCTTAACATTTGTATTATTGAAATAAAGAACTGAATAAAATCTAAGTAAATATTGATTTAGAAGTTGCGTGAAG
>DWIE01000645.1:0-13650 GCA_018248235.1 Choaspes benjaminii | reverse complement strand
AATTCGAGTATGCCGTGATATGATTACGCGTAGATCGCTAGGCTATGCGTATGTTAACTTCCAGCAGCCCATGGACGGTAAGTGATTTTTTTTATTATTTTACAATTTTTAATATTTTTGTACTTACGAAATTTTCAACATTTAAAATTGTTTGAGTTCATGTAGATTTACATTAAAGTAATTTAAAATATGGAAAACAATTCTTAGTCTGTAATTTATCTGGCTTTAAATTCATTTCAATATTTTTTGTAAAAATATTCAACCTAAATCGTTATTTCATATTTGAGTAAGATTTACATTTTTCATGTTAATCAACTAGGTGAAGTGGGGATTACTTACTATAAATAATTATTCTAGTAATTCAAATTATGTGATTAAAACTGTCAGTAATTAATAATCTTTACAATTACTACTAATTGATTTTTGGTATCAGTAACAAACATGTCAAAATATATTTCGGTAATTTAATGGCTAAGCATGTATGGCTTCATATTTGTTAATCTATCATATAACATTGTGTATTTAATACTCACACTCATCATTTAGTAAACGAAACATGTGTGCTCATGTGCTAGTGCTAATGCTAAATACATTATGCACGCATGTGGAATTATTACTCATGTCGCCATTTTGAAAAAAAAAAAGTCCCTTAATACCACTGCATCCCTAAACTTTTGTTTGCTTTGGTTAAAGAACATTAATAATTACTCCAGGTTAGTTAGGTTACAAATTATTCTATTGTTCTAACAGATTTTGATGTTTTTCATATTTATTTCGGATGTTTCTTTTTGAAAGAAGTGACTAATTATTTGATTAAATTGCTGTTAGAAAAAATAAAATGCCACTATTTTATAGTAGTGGAAATTAAAAATATGAAAGTAATCTATCTAAATTTTCAATTGTTTCCATTGAAAAAAATTGATTGCAGGAGAGTGGTACATTCTATGTGCATAATACCATTATTTCTATTACTGTTGCATTCTCCCTGTCAGGCTGCCTGTTCCCGTGGTCTGACTAGGTCATATATCTAGGTGTAATCCTAAATAAGAACCTGATTTACAAACAGTATCTTAGAGGGGTTTGTAACAGAGTGGTGTCTGTCTTAGGTAGCCTATATTCTATTATAAACAGTTAAACTGTCCATTCTGAGAGGATATACTTTACAAATCTTGCATCCAACCCATCACAACCTGTGCCAACCCTGTAATTGTGCATGCCCGCCGTGACACCCTGCAAATTTTACAGAATCGCTTCATGAGCATAGCCATGGGTTGCTCATGATAGTTGCACAATGCAGGTCTCCATCACAATTTATAACTGACCACCATAGCTCAATTCATGTAGTTACTTCAAGAATGCTCTCCATCATCCCAACCTCAGAGTTGTTCAATTAATATCCTACACACCCAATAACAATGCGCCAAAGCGCTTTTGACACCTTAAACACATGCTCGAAGATCTGGAGTATAGGATCCCTTCCGAACGGCAGCAGAAGCTTAAATATACCCCATTTTAGTGAACCTCTAGGGATGTCTTTAGGCTAGATCATTGTTTTTCATATATTCTTGCACTCCAATTTAACTTCATCGTCCAGTACCCTATGTCTGGCTGAGCACTCTGCTCGGCATAAAAGATTAGTGATGCTGTAAAGGCCAGTAGGGCCAACAGCATTAATCCTTTCGCAAAAAGGTGGAAAAGTCATTTCTTAAAAAATATATCACCTAAGTGTCCACCATTTAGATGTTGGCATTACTGTAATCTGCCAAGAACATTTTCGAAAACTTTAGAAAAAGTAATGTTCTCGACATAGCCAACATTTCTGTGCAAATATGGATCTTTAGCATTTTCACTATTGTTTATTATTGTTTTATTGACGTAGGTCCGACGTTTTAAAATTCACGTAAGAATGTCTTTTAGAAATAGAATTGTAGAATTAGGTATGGGTTGCGGGGAGGCCATGGAATGTCGCCTCTGCGTGAGATCAATTTGTTCGGTTACATTTCCCTTAGCACGTGCATACTCACATCGGATGTATAACAACTTACTCCGTCTTGGATGTGTCTATTCGATTTCCGTCTACGTTTATTTGATGTATTGTATTTAAGCAATCACCCTAGCCCTCTAGACTAGCAACGCACTTGTGCCTTACGTTGAAAACGATGAGTCTGTTTTGACTCGGTTACGGTTGTCATGGGCTGCAGCGGTCACAGGTGTACTACCCGTTTGTTTCTTTATTTTCCACTACAAAAACCTATTCTGTATTGCGTGCATTGACGACTTCCTTCATATCATTTTGTAGATTTTTATTGAACACATCTTGTTATTTCCTTTGACATACATTGCATCAAAACTACAATATGATAACTTTATTTCAACAGATATTGGCACGAGTCGCGAACCTACTCGTAGTCTTGGCATGTTTTCGAATAGTCCGGCTATAATCTATAGAAATCTTATTGCATGAGCAAAATTTATGTTACAATAAATCTGAAATTATACTTTTTTGGCAACAATAACCGTTCAGTAGATGCTTTAGAATATGTCTTCACTAAAACAGGATTGGCTTGCTGTAACAGAATAGGATGTTGTGAAAGTGAATATTGTGTATTTTTTCTAGGTCAGTGGCTTAAATACATTTTTGCCAGATACCGGGGATATGATGTACAGCGCAGCAGATTACTTCACTATACAGTATCCCTTTGTGGGTTCTAACACTAACTGACTAACAGAGAGTCTGTTACTAGCTAATACATTTTGTGGTTTAACATTGCAGATAAATGTAAACCACAGTATAAGGTTTCAGATAAGAAATTTAAACCCGCAGTATTTTAACTTACAGTAATGAAAAAGGGAAATTAGCTTCAATAAATTTTAACACTTTGCTGGCTGAAGCGTATCGATCGTCTTAGACCGAATTGCGCGAATTATTCCGCATTTTCCATCATAATGCCGTAACAGCATCGATCCTGTTGCGAGCTCAGGACACGACGTTCATTGCAATTTATTCGACGTCAACACGGACAAACAGTGTCCTTCTAATCGACATTTTAGATTTACGAGTCTCGTAGTCGAGTGGCAGATTAAAAAGGGCAACGGGAGGGAGATATATGTCTTTATTTCTATGCGCCATTCGCCATGAATGTGAAAGCGTAAATGAACCGGAATTCGGACTCGCGACACTGGTTCCCACGAATCCACTACCCTTATCCTTATTTAACGGCGTACGTCGAAAAGAGAACAATGTATCCGAAAATTGCTGGTCTCGTAGCAAAGGTTTTTGCATTAGGTGGCAATTAATCTCTGTCACTATTTTTATGTTAACTACTTCTTGGTCCAACAAATGTTTTTAGGTCTGTGTACAAGTGGGACAGAAGCGGCTGCAGGCTTGTTTAATTATCCACATTCCGGCTGGACAAATTGTTCGCTGCTCCCGGCCCCGGATATTAATTTCGATACATTGTCCCTGTGCCCGGCTTTGAAGCTACGGCGATTATTTCCGACTGGGCGCAAAACGCGACTTAAGCGCTACTGTCAGCAGCTCAAATTTTTAAAAAGAATCTCGTTGAAACACCGGAAGTTGGAGACTCAGTGGAATTATAATTCTATGTTGAAACCGAATAGAAAATTGGAAATAAACAGTCTTTATTACGGTGCCGTTAGCGTCACGGATTTTTCTATAGTAATCTGACAAACGAGGCAAAGAAATCTGGAGACGATGCCGAGGTGGCGCGGAAAATTCTACAGCAAACGGCCCCACTGAGATATGTTTTAGATAAAGATTATTTATACAGTGTCTTATTTTACAAATCCAATTTCCGCGTGAATACACGGGCTGGTTGTAAATAACGCAGACAAAGCTTTGCCGGAATCGCGTACCGTTCGATACATTATGCAGACCACGCTTCGTTGCGTCGAGCAATGAGCTCTGTAAATATACCAAGCACATCTGAAACGTCCGTTTTTCTAACAATTTTTTTATAAGCTTCTGACTTTACATAGTTTTGAGTCCAGTTTTAAACTTCCCTCCAGTTCAACAGGCTTAATGAGTTAATTTCTGCTCTAACAGGCGGTCGGTAGGAATTTCAAACAAAGAGATTTAACGATCAATAGTTTCGGTTCTTTTGTTGTGCTCGAGCTTTCCGTGGTAAACTTTTATGGCTAATATTAATTAGATATACTTTTTCGCAAACATATTTCCGTATCGTTCATACTGTATAGGTATTTTTGTTTTTTTTTTAGATTTTTATTTAGAAGATTTAAATCATAATTCAAAAATCATCAATTTCGAAACGCCGTTAGTGCATTATCGACGCCATGTTTTCCATATCATTAATTTTGAAGAATTGTGCCGATATCTTAACTACATAAACGGGGAGCTCCCCCAAGATATAAAAAGCAGAATGGCATGACACGGTCTTGTCGAAAAACACGAATGTTTGCACCCAAAGCCATAACGTACCGCATCAGTTGGTACCAAACCGAACACGGCGAACCCTTATCGTCACAGTCAAAAGGCACTATTTCATTTTCTTCTGTACTCGTTACAGTTTTTTGGTGACTGTCTCTGGGGCACGGGGCATAGAGGAAAAGTCGTGATTTACAGACGACAAAAATGTTATTTTCGTTACGCTGTGTGTGAGCATTGCTTGTGGGCTTGCGTGACATATTTTTCTAGTGTCGAGGATGACAAATGGGAAGATAAATCACAACGAAAGCCAGCTTTTCTTTTAAAAGTTTTGTTTCTACGTATTCGTAGGAATTTTTTCTGTTATGTCTGACAGTCTCATTTATTCTGGTCCTGTTTAGTTAGCTTGAATATGTACTTTCAATTCAGTGTATTCTTAGCCGGAATTTTTTAATAAAAATAAGTTTGGCTTAAGTAATTACTGATCAATTCTTCTTCTACTATGCCCTACATTAAGTAAACCTAATATTAATTTCTTACCTTTTTAGTCAGAAAAAATCTTTGACAGTTTCAAGGTGTAAGTAACATCTATTTACCAAATAGTTTATATAGATGTCTATTATAGCTCTGTATAGAGTCAGTAAGAAAAATAACGGGATTTTGTTATCAGTGGTGACATTGATATTTTGTGCTTGTCAACAGCAGTAATTCGTAGTGCGGCTGAGGCATATATTGAAAGGCTAGACAAACAAATTGGGGAACTGTAATTTTCATTTACTTTATGCAAAAAATATATATAGATAAAGAATAATTTAAAATGATACTTATTATTCTTAAAGATATAACCAAATTATTTTGAAGACCGAATATAGCGCGTATTAGAATAGTAAATACAAGAAACTTTTTAACATGATATCTATGATAAACAAAACAAAAAACGATATATATTACCGTTTCTAAGTTTTACTGCAAATGCATGCATGAGCGAATTGCTGTGTTTGCTGACGAGACAGCTGTGAGACATGGGGTGATAAAAGAGAGATTTGCTTTAAAACCTAATTTCCGCCGGCGTCACTTCTAAATGCATTTACCAGTTAACATCGTGGTTTTGAATAGTTTTGTTTCATCACATTGAGGAAAATCGATCTTTGCTATGATATGAAATATTCTATAAAAATTTTAAGCATGCAACCTCCTCTAAGTTTGTCATCTTTATATTTTGCATAAATAATAAAGAAGCAATGTCAAAGTATGACAAATAAAGATTTAAATAGAACGCAGAAATATAAAGACGATCTATTCGAAATATTTAAAATGTACCGAAATTCGTACCAACGTGGTATGTTAACTGTATTTTTCAGCGTGGGCTCAAAGCCTTTAGCTATATGGGAGACGCATACACAAGATGGATATATTTCACGATTCTTAGACCAAGATATAAAATCAATGGTATTAGAAATAGGTGGAAGTAATGTAAGTACTACCTATATAACCTGTCCGAAAGGAAACATGGTTTTAGGAATAACAATGCCTTTCTTAGTTATGATAGTGAAGAATTTGAAAAAGTATTTCTCCTTCGAAGTTACCATCCTAGACGAAACTTTAACGAGACGTAGATTTCGTGTGTCGAATTTTCAAAGCAGTACTCAGATATTGCCTTTGTGTACCGCTATGCCTATTGGACTTTCTGATGGATGGAACCAAATCCAATTTAATCTCGCTGAATTCACTCGACGTGCTTACCAAAAACAATTTGTTGAAGTGCAAAAACTTAAAATCAACGCCAACATACGTTTAAGGCGTATTTATTTTACGGAGAGATTAATTCCAGAAGATCAACTGCCACCTGATTATAAATTATACTTCCCATTATCATCTAAAGGAGCAAAAGGCAAAAAGGACCTTAGACGAGAAACGACAGATAAGGAAAACATAAAACCTTCAACTTCCCAACAAGAAATGAAGACCATTGATACAATACCAGTAGAAGAAAAAGCAGAGAGCCAAACGAAGTTAATTAAACCGATATCTAAGACATCTGTGCATTCTATAAAGCAAGTAGGCTCTCAAGAGTCACGGAAGGCTTCTAAAGTAAATGTTGAGGTCATTCCAGAAAGAGAAACTCTCGCTCATGATACAGTTCCTGATAAACCTGAACCACAGGTTAGCGAGGAACCACCGGTTAGTGAAGAGCCACATGTTACAGAAGGGAATATAGATACAGGTGAAACGGAAGGCAAAGAAACCTCTGAAGATGTTAAAGAAACTGATAAGCAACAGGATACTTCAGAACCTCCTAAAGAGGTAACGGGAACTATAACCGAACCCGCAGTTGAACCTACAGAGGCCCCATCTGAAGCTGATGCACCTCCAGTAGCAGAAGTGGTGCCTGAGCAAACGTAATTATAACTTAATCGTATAGTTGGATATTTAAAAGTAATATTGATTTTTTCTTTGAGTGCACAACATTTGTTTTTAAATATTAGATACATTTGTCTTAACAATTTTTCTCGTTACGAAGCCTCATAAACTTAAAATAAATAAGGTGAAAAATGAAATATTACTATTATTATGTACTGTATTTTTATTTGATTATGTAATTTATTAGAAATTTATGAAAATAAAAAAGTAATACAAAACGAATCGATAACCATAATTGTTATTATGTACAAAAATAGCACTCCATTCTAATATTGTAAATAGACAACTAAATGTCTTTGGCATTTTAAGATTTTGTCTATTTAAGTAATTTACAACAAAGTTGATTAAAATTTTAAATTGATAATTAATTTAAATTACAGTTTCAATGATTAAACTGGTAATGGGGAGTGGCACTATGAATCTCAAGAACGAAATATGTTATTTTTAAGAGATTAATGATTAAAAGCGATTTAATGGTATGTACGATACAATACAAAGCGATGGTCTAAATGTCGGCAACTAATATTGTTGCGCAAAAAAACTTTTAATGTTAACTTATATCATATATATTAATTTTGAAATATCTTGCCGAGATTGGAGTAGTACCATTATGGGAAGATAATAATATCAAATTTTCACAGGACTACAGTTACGTCGCATATAACTGGCCTTACCGATCGCTGACAGAAAAAAAACAGTTTTGATAAATGTCTTAAATATTGACATCCACGTCAAATTACATCATACTCATTTGCTAAATAAATAAAGTCGCATACAAATAATTTCACAAAAGCAATAATGTTTAAAAACACATACCAAAGTGGATTGTTATCAATCTTTTATAGTTGTGGATCAAATCCTTTAGCAATATGGGACTCGGAAGTTCAAAATGGGCATATAAAAAGAATCACCGATAATGAAGTCAATTCTATAGTACTTGAAATAGTAAGTACTAATGTAGCAACAACTTACATAAGTTGTCCAAAACGAAATCAAGTACTAGGAATCAGGTTACCTTTTCTGGTGATGATCGTGAAGAACTTGAAAAGATACTTTTCATTCGAGATAACCATCCTCGATGACAAAAATATGCGCAGAAGATTTAGGATTTCTAATTTCCAGTCCACTACGAAAATCAAACCATTTTGTACGAGCATGCCTATTGGTCTTTCTGGAGGATGGAACCAAATACAATTTAATCTCGCAGACTTTACGAGACGAGCGTACGGAACTCAATTTATAGAAACACTCCGTGTTCAAATTCACGCTAATGCCCGCTTACGAAGAATCTACTTTAGTGAACGACTCTTTACGGAAGAGGAATTACCACAAGATTATAAGCTCTATTTACCCTTAGACTACAAACAAAAGAAATCGAAGAGTAAAAAGGAAGCGCCTAAATCAGAGGCACTGCCCATTCCACCACCTCCAGAACCTCCAAAAATTGTAGACGCCGGTGCACCGAAGACTGTACCAGAACCAGATAAGGCTAAGGAGGAAGTTGTGAGCAAAGTAAGTGCAGCTACAGTCACTCCTGTTCCTACTGAAGCTGGTGAAGAAAAACCAACAGAAGTTGAAGATGTGGGTACAGAAGAAAATGAAGTACCTGCTGATGAAACTGATAATGAACCAGAGGCACAGGAGACTGCCCCTGAAATACCCGAAGAAACTAATGAAGGACCTCCAGAAACAGACAACCAAGAAACTGAAACAGAGGAGGCCATACCCGCTGTCGCAGATGTCCCTGAAGAAAATTAGGGATACAATTACAATTTAGAAAGCTTTATATTATATTTTTTCTTTCTATTGGGATATTATAGTTAGTAATATACTCCATGGCTGATACCATAGTTGTTTTACATGCATTGAGTTTTGGCATTCCTTTAGTTACCTTAAAAATATTGTTTATTAGTATACATTCCTGTTTTACAGGTATACACGTACATATATTTTGAATTCAAACATTTATAGTCATACTTTCAAATTTCAGTTTGGGTATTTTAAATATAAAGTATTCAATTCGTAATAAATGCAACTTGTTTCTTCCCTCCGTGAGACAGATGTCGCTGTTGTTAGCATAAATGAATATTAAATTTGCAACTCTCTTTTACTTTACACTTAAATTTCTAATAGCGTCTGTGACAAACTACAGATTTATTGACGCTGCCTTCACAGCTTTAAAGCGATGTACCTTTAAAAAGCTCTTTTAAGTAGAAGCTGAAGTCAAATTATTTTACGTTAAGCACGATTACACTATTTGATAATGCAATATGCAACTGTCGGTTTTAACTGTCCATAATATTTGAGTAATCTCGATTACAACTACGGTGTTAAAAGGCTAAGTTTTTATTGTCTTTTTATGTAGAAAAAGGGCTAAATTAAAGAACCGGGAAGTAACGATTACTTGTGAGTGCTATGCCAGAAAATCCGGCGTTCGTGTTATGTTGCCAAAACTACAAAAACTGTGAGCGCTACCATTAAAAAAATTAAGAGCACAAACGAAAATTGTTGTAAAATATGCATTTTAATTTCAAGACAATATACATAACCGTATTAATTTTAACGAGCGGAAGCGGCGTTTCAGAACCTTTGTGTAGCTCGAATGCTGCAGAATCTCTTACCTGAAAAAGAAAATAAAATATTAAATACTGAATTGCAATAAACTCACTCTTTATTGCGGGAGAGTTATGAATTGAAATTGAACTTGAGTTTCAACTACCTAAATATCCATGGTATTAAGCAAGACACTTAATTCGAACTTGACTGAAATAGAACAGCAATTTTCGTGATATTAATTATTTATTTAACTAAATAACGTTAGGTTTATATGTACTAGGAGACACTCTTCGGGTTTGATATGTTTTTGTTACCCAAAGCGGTGGTTTAAAACTAGTTTCATACAAATAGGTTTGTACTTCATCTCATATGTACCGTTCATATGAGAAGACTGCCATCTCGTTTCAGACTGAGCGGGTCAATTGGTTCCAGAATTGAATAAAAATATTGAAATGTCTGCCAAGAGACCTGTTCCCGAAAATCTCGACCTCTATTGCTTCTTTTATTACGCTGAATAAGTAAGAGGGGTGTCTTTAATATGTAAACAAAATACCCCGTGAGGATTTTCCTTACAAAACTGGCATATATTACGGCTTTCAGCTGTGATGAATGTTTTAAAGAACTACTGAAACTATGATAAAAGGCACGGCGGGTCAGACCGGCCTTTAATGTGAGAAATTGAAAGGAATCCTCTTTTCGCAAGGATATTCGTTATTATGCTTATTTCTTTTAACTTAATTCCTTAATGTAATAGGAACTTCCATATTGGGGGATCATTTTTGATAAAGATTATGTAAACGTGATATTATTACAATTTCACAGAATTATTGTTATTAATAACTTAATAGCTCCGAGCTAATACATTGCTTGTCTGTATTACTTTCCACTTGGACAAATAAACATATAAAACTCTATTTGTATTTGTTACAATAGAAATACAATTGATATATCATACAATCTAATCAGTATTGTGTGATTTCCAAAATTTCTTTTCGTAGTAAATAATAAATATTTATGAGTTAATAATAGGAAACTTCAAAATTTTATACTTCATTAGCTTTTATGTAGTTAAAACACATATATTATAGTATTTTACCATATTATTACCTCAACACAAGCTTTGGTAATAAGTTAGCCTAGCGTAGCAAGCTATAAATCATTTGGCAATCTAGCGGTTTTGGCGCTGCGCTACGAAACAAGCTGATAGCGGAACGGCCGTGAATACCACGGTGCATTATAAATCTACGTAGTTAAAAAAGTGAAGTTAACATTTTCTTCTCTAAAAAATAAAATTAAAGGAAGATTATGGATACCCAAACCCTTCTTTATTTATGGGGCTATTTATCCAGTTCTATATTATTTTCATCGGCCACTTAATTGTCTATTGTTTCATTGATTGTAGTACTAATTAACTTCTAAGCCTCTAAAACTGCATACCTTTGATTCCAAATATACCTAAGATATAACCGCTACTGGCTAGTTAGCCGAGCGTAGCAATCTGTAAATCACGTTGCAATCCAACGATTTCGTCGCTGTGCTACGAACCAACCTGATAGCGAGATGACCGTGAATGTTAAAGTGCGTAATAAATCCATTTGAAAAAGTATGCAAGGCTGACATTCTTCATTTTCCATGTTTCAAACAAAAGAATGGCTGGACAGGCTAGGCAATGTTATGTGTAGTATCCACGCTGTTTCATAGATATTTTATACTGGGTTTTTATATTCCTGCTTATAGCTGACATATACAAGTATACAATACAATACAAATACTCTCTATTGCTCCAAAACAATATACATGGGACAATACATATTTAAGTCAGTATGTTAACTGTAATAGTCTCTTTGTGACTCGAATTAATAAATATAAGGCGATTATTCTGGTATCGAAATTGCAATTCAGTTAATGATATAATTTTGCAACTCGCTTGTTACTTGTCCCAGAGTATGCTCGAGTCGATCCAACAGTTCGCTACGTTGGCTCCAGTTATATTAAATGTTTAATTTAGTGCTCTATTATTGAGCTGCAACATGAATTCGGTAGAAATGCAAATATTGATAAAAATGACGTGTAACATAGCTAATGAATCAGTTATGAAATTTATATTAAATGTTGTTGGACCAATATTTAATTACATATCTAAATTACCAATATACGAGTAGAATTAGGTTAAAGCTGTATTAGAATAACTTAATAATTTTGTAGCTCGATGTATAAATAACGGCGAAGAACCGGTCTGCGAAACGAGAGGTCAGAGGTTCGATTTCCGCGGCGAGACAAATATTCTTATTTGTTTTGTGTCTGGAAAACCTTACGGGTGATAGAATATTCATGTTCGACTGCGTTGATAACACAGTCACATCTATTTGTGACGCTGCCGTTAAACAGTAGTGTTCGCGTTACTTGTGTTTCGATGTAAGGGTGTGCCAACATATGCAGAACACAAGGCGTTCAATGTATGTTCTGTAAGGGTAGCACCGAAAGCAAACGAACTATTACTACAAATCTGAAATATTTTAAATGAATTATAGCTAGTATTGCATTAATTACGTTGATACTAATAACCTAGTTTTACAGAGTGTCATTAATCAATGTCGTACAACTCCAAATATATTGACTTCTACATGATAAACGTATTTCAAACATTATTTGTTACGTGAGATGCATGTGAAAAAGAGTATACATAAAACAGGCAATTGGAAATAAACTACAGGGGACTACAGAAACATGTTCAAAACAATCTGATCAGGCTGACCATAAACTGCAGTAAAACAATTTTCGCAACGTGGTTCGGGCCGCAGGGCGTAGTCCTCTCACGCCGCCTAATTTTTGAAGTTGTATAATTTACTACAAAGGGAGTATAATCCATCCGAAGTACGGTCCAAGACGGACGTGCTCGGGTTTCCAAATAATTTACAGTCAGCAGAAAAGGCACAAAGGAAATATCTTCGCCGATACGTGGCTGTGTATCGTTGTCTACTCTGTCACGGCCGCATTCGTGAGTAGTTTGTTATACCTATATACGTTTGTATTATACTTGAATATAGAACAAACTAATTAAAACTAGATATTGTATAATGTGTTTTTTTATTTTATAATAATTAGATGCTATTGTATACATATAAAAACGCCCATATCAAACAGCGACAGCGTTTTAACTTTAATCATATGATATTAAAACTGGTACTCGTGTCATATCGTGACAAAGTATCAATTTTTTTATAAATATCTACACAAAGTCACAATAGTATAAAAGTTTAATATTTTTATCGATACCTGTAATGCTCAATGCGTAGTGTTTTTTATATAATGAAGTAGCACACGGGTTTGCAGTCTACATGCTGGTAAGGAGCTACTGCAGCCAATGCCATCTGTTATCACAGATGCGGTGCTAGTCTTGAGGACATAGATCGGAAGCCCCGTGTTTTGCGTATGCTGGCTATCATATCCTTACACTGAAACACAAGTAGTCTATTATTGTTATATTTCTTCAAATTGTAACAAGCACCAAGAAATGCTTTACGGAAAATATAGGTGTTGCTGTGCTACCAACCCGTGCTAGCTCTAATAGTTTCTAAAAGTACTAATTAGTACTTGCATCAAATTAAAAACAGTACAACGGGTTTCGATGCAGTTTTAACACCAAACTTTGAGAACCATAACGTTAAGAGGTTATGTATAATTATTCCGATGTCTGAACGTTTCGCATATGAATACAAAGCCGCTTAAATTTAGTTAAAGTCATTGATGCATTACCCTGTTAACTTCTGTAGACATCAGTTGCTATCTTAAGCAAATTTAGAACTAAAACTTAGACTGGAAGATGAGAGTTACGCAAATAGTGAACTGAGCAAAATTCAGTAGAATTAACCCGTACGAGACTTGTTCTAAATTTGTTTGGTGTCGGTACCGCAACACTTACCCAAATTAAAGGAGCGGTGGCGTACTTGTGAATGCAGATTTAATTACCGGCGTAGCACTGTGTGGCCTGCGGTCTAGTGTCGTATAAACGTGTCGCCACGGTATAACTGGCAGATTCCAGTTGATTTTCTTTCTGTCACGTTCGTAGCGTGTGAACATACAATACCTAACTGGACGGTGATTGCTGCTAAATATCGGGGGCCTTGGATATGTATTTGATACGAGCTTGCCGATATGTTCTTGCATTATCTTATAACTGCCTCGTTGGCACAGTGGTTGCAATTGCAACTGCCGAACGAGGGGTCCTGGGTTCGATTCAGGTGTGAGTTACGTTTTTTATTATTATC
>DWIE01000644.1:0-13650 GCA_018248235.1 Choaspes benjaminii | reverse complement strand
TTAATGAAACCGAACATCAATTAAGCTCGAAACTCGGTGCACATTGTCATCTCAATTATTTGAGCCATAAAAGTTTATGAGCGTTCATTAATTGACGGCCAGGGTATGAATTTATTTCACCCATGTCACTATGTAACAACATCGTAAGTTTAAAAATATTTATTAAGCCATTAATTGGTAAAATCGTTAATAACATAACGTATAAGGGTGTAATTTAAATACATACATAATTCATAGCACCGTACGTCATCGAGTAGAAATCTTCACCGACCTGAAACTAGGCTAACAACACGTGCTTCATCCGTCGTGACCCGGCCCCAAGAGCACTGGAAATATACTATTTCTGACTCGTGCATATTGTCTGCTCAGCTATTGTCATTGTACTTCGGATTGACAGTTCTCTTAGCAACCGCTCAGAACTTGAAGTTCTAAAATTGGCATTGGCATAGGTTATATTAATAATTAGTTATATCCTATTCTAATGTAAAATACTGTGTTGGTGTTCAATAAAGTGTATACCTATTTAGTTATCTAGGACTAGTAGTTCTTTTTTCTTTTTTATATGTTACGAAGTAGCACAAGGACTTGCAGTTTGCCTGCTGGTAAGTAACTACTGCAGCCCATGACATCTGTATTCACAGATGTTGCGCTGCCATTAAGGACATAAATCGAACGCCTCTTGTTCTGAGTATGCTGGCATCACTCTTATACAGAAACACAAGTTGTGTGAACAGTTCTGTTTCATGGCACAAATAGGTCTGACGGTGGTACTGACTCAGTCGAAAATATTCGTGTTCTACCACCCGTTGGAAGATTATTATCATTTAAATGTTTTAAGGTTGCATTATGATATGCTTTGTAATCTTTCCTGTGTACAATAGTTGAACAAAGCTGTATAGGAACGCATACGGGATACGAAAGTAAACATTCACTTTATTTTATTATGCTATAAGCGGTGTTTAGATTTAAGAAATACGATGATTATTGTTACGAAGACGTCATTGCTACAGAGGGTGATGAGTTGGTCTGTGAAATGTAAGGTCACATGTTCAGAGACCGCTGGACAAAAAAAATTGCAATGAAATTCGACAACAAATAAATCTTCAATATTGATTGGTGTCATTGCACAATTTGTTTTTGTGGAAGGATGGGACAGTTAGCATATGCAAAAAATTCACAACAAAACAACATTCGATTATATTTTCCGGACGGGCATCTAATCAGATTTTTTAGCTACAGATCTTATGATCTGCGTTTATCACGTGTCACAAAATACGAGGCGTTCGATCTATGTCCCCAAGAATAGCACCCCATCAGTGATTACAGGAGTTAAGGGCTGTAGTAGGGACTTACCATCAGGTGGACTGCAAGCCTATATCCTACTGCATAACATAAAAAGAATGCAATCTCATATGTCGCTATATAACAAAAATATGCTTATCTGTTATAAACGTAAAGTCTTTAAACTCACTAAGCCTTGCCAGAGGGTGCAATTATAAGTTCAATCCACTTAAGACTATAATAAAATAGGGTATCGTGAAATTTATAACGTGATTAAAATTTTAACTGCATGTTCCTATATTGTACATACGTTCAACTTTTATCTTTAATAACAGTACACAGGTCTGATAATGAGAAGGTGCCTTGTTTATTATTGAAATGTATTAAGTACAGTTTGCTCTTATTTGCGAACAGTTAAACGGTCACGCCGGTGATGAACTGGCTTGACTGTTCTTCTCGATGGCCTTGGAGCGCGTAAATATCAGCTTCCTGGACGACCTTCCTGCACCGGTTTACGATACGAGATCGCCCTTAGTTTTCGAGATCGCTTTCTATAAATACGTAGCGATGCATTGTTTTGGCATCATTCGTTTCTCATTCGAACAACACAGACCACAAGATGTTCAAGTTGGTGGTGTTGTGCACTTTTCTTTCGGCGGTGGTGGCTGAGCCCGGCCTATTAGCTGGACCCTTGGCATACTCCGCTACTGTGGTCGCCCCTGGTACCACAACTATTACGAAGCAGGCCAGCAGTGTCGTGCATCCGTCTCCTCTTCTCTACTCTGCGCCGTTAGCCTACACGCACTTCATCAAAAAGCGTTCTGCTCCATTTGCCTACAGCAGCTACATTGCGCCTACCACCTACGTTGCCGGCGCTCCGTTGGCTACTACTTACAGCGCGCCCCTCGTGCAATCGGCGTCCTTCCTGTCTGCTGCACCCTTGGCGACACCTTACGCTTACACCACCGCTCACTTGATCAAGAAGAGGTCTGCGGCGTTTGCTCTCCCAGCCACATACATCGCGCCGACTACTTACACCGCAACTGCGCCTTTACTGACATCGACTTACACCGCTGCTGCTCCCATCATCTCCACTCCCATCATATCTTCTCCTTACTCATACGCTCATTTAATCAAGAAGCGTTCAGCTCCTCTAGCCGTCAGCACCTACGTCGCTCCCGCCTCTTACTCATCCCAATCTAGGATCGACTTACATGGCGCTCCTCTAGTCACATCTTATGCTTCCTACTCTACTCCTTTATCCTACGCCAGTCCTATCGCCTATAGCCATGTGATTTAATTTCCAATGACAATCTATTTTCAAACAACGAGAAAAACGCTAATTAATAGAGAATATTTCTAAATTTGTCATCAATTCAAAATAGTGTCAAAAATGTACATACGTATTAGATGTTTCTGTAAATAAACAAACTGGAAATTTACAAATGGTTTTATTTTGTTTGTTATTCAAATACAAAAACTTTATTGCACACATTATGATATTTACATTTTATTAGGTATTTGAGTAAACAATTTGATACCTTGTCGGTATTGCAATATAAAATAATTATTTGTGGTAGAATCATGGGCCGCAGTGGTGGTCACTTAACATCAGGTGAACTTCATGCCCATTTGCTACTCAAATTTTTATATAAAAATTAAAACAAAAAAAAAAAACAGAACAATGTATGTATAATTAATTGTGTTTTCATTTTATACATTTGCTGAGGGAGTTAAAATCGCACTCACTTCAATTCATAAAAACTTTATTAATGCTATAAAAACATTATTTTATTGAAAATAATCGCAATTTTATCTAAATATTTTTTCACTATTAATTGAAGTTATAATATAAATTAATTCTTGAATATGTTTAGGCACTTTGTTATAAATTCATTTTAGAAATTGGTAGGTTTAGTTAGGTTAAGACTTATGTTTTACATTTTTCGATTTTTTTTTTAATGGTTGTTTTCAAAAATAAAAATTGATATTGTCGAAAAGAATAGAAAATTCATGTCTTTATTCAGTTTGCTTTATATTTACAAAGATTCTATCACTATTTTGTAATCTGAATAATCTAATTATATTAGTACTGTTATCCCATAGTATTACTTTAACCACACAAATGCATACAGTAGTCGGATAAATAGTCATAAGAACCAGATATGAAAAAGAAGATAATAATTTTGAAGTCGTTACATGTTTGTTATTTTATTATTGTATGTTATGATAATTGTGAAATAATATGCAGTGAAATCAAATTCAACATTACTACAACAGCATTTAATTAAAAAATATCTCCATCAATATTAACAGTCTTATTAAGTGTAAATATATTTGTAGAATATGAACACATAACTTGATCATGTTAAAATATTTGAAAGTGGTTGATCCACGGAAAAAATACAAACCATTAATTAAAGTGTCAAATTAAATAATATCAATTAATATCTGTTGATTTGAACACCGTTTCTTCTGTAACAACATTGTCTATAGTTTGATCTTTCGGCTCCATATCTTGCGTTATCAGCACCACTGTGTTCTCACTTATGTTATCTTGAGTTTTGTCTATAAACACTGGATGTTCCAGTGCTCTCGCTAATGGAAGATTATGATAGAAGCTTAGAGCTACTGGAGTAAAAATGGTGTCTGCAGTCACTAGTGGTGCTATCGCGGATTCCACTGCCGGTTGTGTTTTCGTTTGGTCATGGGGTAACAAAGTAGCGGGACTATATATCAATGGTGCTGATATGAAGCCCGGTGTATGTCTTATATCAATTCGTGACTGATGCGATACTGCACTAGGAGCCGCATAAATTATAGGAACTAGATGACTTTGCACTTGACAGATCGCACACGCGAACAATATTAAAGTGTACATCTTAAGCTCGGTGAACGTCACGGCACAACGTCACGTAATATTACGTAGTGTGTTTTATAGTCAAATAACGGTAATAAACGCGGCGGTTGCGCGATCTCGCAACGGATTCAAGTTCTCGGCCAATCATATGGAACCGGTGCTTGCATCACCGAGCTACGGGGCACTGGCCGGATTGAGATGCAATGTTTTGTATGATCTTGATGTGTATGATAATGACCCATGCGCCTCATTAATGTATGCAAACGACATGGTATTACGATGTTATGCAATGAACGCATGTATGTATTTGAAGTTGATGGTACACGTAACAGCATCTAGAGCATCCTGTTATTGATAGAACAATTCGTACTTGTTAACGCAGCCATTAACTTTGTTCGGAAATAATTATTCTACATCTATTTTCAACGTGAACTTGTAGCAAAAAGTGAATTCCAATATTTTTTCGGTGACAATGACAGTGTTCAATAGCGTGACGAATCTATTATTAGGTGGTGTACCCAAATCCTGTCACTGTGATTCAGCTTTCATTAGTATAAGAGCATGGGTGTTCAGACAATTGGCATTAGTCGACTGTTGTACGTACAAGAAATAAACTGAAAAATCATGTTCCGGATCTTGATACTGACTGCTTCCCTTGCGCTGTGCAGAAGCCATGCCGTTGTTCCTGTGGTACCAGCGGTGCATTCTGTCCATGGAGCTGTGATTGCTCCGTCTCCTCTTCATCATGGATATGCGGGACTCCGTGCAGGACACGGTGCTGTTGGAGGACAATTGGCTTACGGACATGGTTTAGCTGCATCCGGCGTTGGACATGGGTTAGTGAATGGATACGGCGTTGAGCATGGGCTAGGGTTAAAGAGTGGATATGGCATTGGGCATGGGCTAACGAAAGGATACGGCGTTGGACATGGACTAACAGGTGGATACAGCATTGGGAATGGACTAACAGGTGGATACGGCGTTGGGCATGGGCTGTCGAGTGGATACAGCGTTGGGCATGGCCTAACGAGTGGATACGGCGTTGGACATGGGCTAACGAGTGGATACGGCGTTGGACATGGGCTAACGAGTGGATACGGTGTTGGACACGTCGTCGGCCATGGTCTAAGCCAAGGCATTGGGCACGGAGTGGGCCATCATATTCTGAAGCGTTCTCCGCATTACGTCGCTCCTTTAGTCCACGAGGTTCCTGTTGTTGCTGTGGGTCCCGTTGCGCCAGTCCATGTGCAGCCAGTCGCCTTGTCCCACCAGCAGCGTGTCGACTTCCAATCTCACGGAGTACCCATCGTGCCTGTGAAGACTGTAGTGGCGCCTTATCTGCACGGTGCTCCTATTCTCCATAAGGCGTTCGCGACAAATTATGGTGCTGGTCACTACGCTGGCGTGCTGCCTTACGGACATTATTGAGCTTAAAAATTCGGACTTGAATCCTGGATATTGATCGTTGTAATGTTAAATACATATTAAAATAAATAACTTGAAATATCTTGTTTGTTTTTTTACAGTTTCTTGTAGTAAAAGTGAGATATTTTTTTATGATTAAATCAGTTAAAATAAATTTATTTAAAAAATCGCATTTCATATTCATATATATCATTAGCTATAACATACATTCTTTCACTGAACCAGTGCTAACATACATCGGGGATGATACCGACCCAGACATGCAAATATGATAAAAATAAATAAAATAAACATTTTGTTTTAAACTTTTCGACGACATCTGAGGCATCTGAACAGAGGGTGATAAGTCGGTCTGCAAAATATGATGGCGCGGGGTCGGCTCCTGTGGCGAGACAAATATTATAATTTGTGTAGGTGTGCGACCTCCGTGGCGCAGACGGTGATAACTCACTTTGCGAAATGTGAAGTCTCGGATTCGATTCCCGCGGCGAGATGAATTTTTGTAAATTGTTTCGTGTCTGAAATAATCTTGCGTGTGGTAGAACATGAATATGTTCGACTGGGTCAGTAACACCGTCACACCTATTTGTGCCGTGAAACAGTAGTGTTCGCACTAATTGAGATTCGGTATAAGGGTGTGTTAGCCAGCACACGTAGAACATGATGCGTTCTATCTATGTCGTCAAGAGTAGCAACGCACCTGTGATTACAGATGTAATGGGCTGTATTAGCTACTTACCAGCAGTTAGACTGCATGCCCGTGTGCTACTTAATAACATAAAAAACAATAAAATTCTATCTGATAGTAAGTAGCTACTGCAGCCCATGGCACGGTCTTGAAGACATAGATCGAAAGCCTCGAGTTCTATGTGTGCTGGCATTGAATTTTAATTGCATTTTGTATTTCAGGAACCTTAGGATCATGATTCATTTATTTTATAGTCATATCTTATTCAATATGGCCGTTAATTTAAAACAGTTATCAGTAATGGAAATTTAATATTTCCGGGTATAACATGTAATTATGTTAAAAGTACATACAGGTAATACATGTTAATATTAGGTAATTAAGTTCATGCAAATACTAGAACGGCTGTAAGCTAGTAGGAACTTTAACATATAAAGTAAAATGGTAACATAATTGTGATATGCCAATAATATTTGCACCTAGATAAAATAATGGCTTGTACGTTATATTTTATTTTATTTACTCATGAGCGCATTCCCTGCGGCTTTGCTCGCGTCATGCAATTTTTCATTCTATATTCACCACATTAGACTTTGAAATTTTAATAATATTTTCTCAGTGCTCACCTATAATGTAAAAGGAAAACGTGTGCAAATTGTAACGGTCCTAGTCCCAGTAGTTGGGGCTGTGTGTATATATATAGATTACTGTCTTGATTTAGGTACATTTAGGTATACTACGGCGGCGTTGAACCGTTTTCAAGTTACATGACTGTGTGCCCGGACAGACAAATTATGATTATCCGTATAATATTTTAAACAATGTAAAGAATTTAACATAAGATAGTAGTTAAAATAAGAAAAATATGTTTGAAATTCAAATTATTTATTTCGGCACTGAAAACATTTTTTACAATATAATTTGTCGATTACACTTCTTTACGTTTGTTTACCACGGGTGGACGGAGAAGGCTTTAGGGTAGACAGTGGAGTAACCATAGCCGGGTACAACCGGGGCAGAGTAGGCAGACACGTAGGGAGAGGAGTAGGCGAGAGGAGAAACTACGGCGCTGGCGGAGACATGAGGAACGACAGCACTATAGGCCAAGGGAGCGACCGACCGCTTGGCGAGGTGATGTCCAGAAAGAGCTTTGGCTTGGTAATGGGCAACGCGGGCGGCGACTACCTCGGGGGTGTCTAGGGGCACACCACGGGCGGCGTCCAACACTACGGCGGGAGAGTGCGGAGCTTGCGACCAGGCAGCAACGGCAGGGGCGACGGAGGCGACGTATGGAGTGTATCCGGCGTAGCTGCCGTACGCACCGTACACAGAGGGCACCACTGGCGATCCGACGACGACGCTGCTGTACGGGGACACCGCGCTGACGGCCGGCACAGAGCTGTACGCTACGTAGCCAGGCTTGGCTGCGGCCAGAGCCAGCACGGAGAACAAAGCCACCAGTTTGAACATCTTGGTCTATGTTGTATTGTCGGCAAATGATCGACTGATGCCCAACCCAAAGTGGCTGACGTTTTTATAGTACCCTCCTTGCCTATTAATTAACAAAAAATCTAACTCAAGTAACCTTCAAAGGATAGTCATATAATAGAAATAGTTGTCTTCATAATACATTGTAGTTGATAAATGCGAGCACTAGTTTTTTGATACGCGGAAGCTTCCACAGACCAGAATGAAAATTTCAAGGTGTGCATATGATTATATAAATAATGATAGCCTAAATCATCCAGTTTGCTCAATATTATAGTCAAATTAGTCTAGTACTGAACATTTGATTGTTATAGTTCAAGGAATTGTTTGTTAGTTCATATCAATGTGTTATAATAATTATCCACTTGTGTTCCTT
Organism: Choaspes benjaminii; assembly: GCA_018248235.1. Lineage (NCBI taxonomy): Eukaryota > Metazoa > Arthropoda > Insecta > Lepidoptera > Hesperiidae > Choaspes > Choaspes benjaminii. The sequence goes on along the minus strand of DWIE01000644.1, from coordinate 5,532 downwards.
CATACTAAATACTTGTCCTTAGTGAGCATAATGTCTAAAATTCACTAAATATTGAAGTCGTATTCCATAAAAACAAAACATCACTTTTTTTCTATAGTACTTGTGCTAGTAATCAAGTACCTTCGCATAAATCAATTGTTTTGAAGGTACTAACCAAGAGAAAATTAGTAATTAAATACTTTTGTTATAAAAATATAACAACCCCTATATAAAATATAGGGGCCAAGCAGGTCTTAACCGTCGCCTACAAACATTTGCAACACCAGGAGAGTTGCTAACGCGTTGCGTTCCTTGAAGAACTCTTTTTACACTGCGATTGCGATTTGCGATGATGGAAAGGTGACGAGTGCATCAGCTGAAACAGTTCCTCGGATCTTTTATTATCTAATTATTAACTGTTACGATTTTGTTTGCGGTTAAATTATTTTATATATTAATTCTAACACATTCAAGTCAATTCATACTCAATTATAATAAAAATGAATTATATACAAACGCTTTTAGATCAAACAAAGAAACAAGTATTCCTTCGATATATTTATAATATATATCAGTGGTAGAATATATCCAGATACATCCGGGTGAGCATCATTACCACACCTATTTATGCTGTGAAATAGCTCTTAAGAGTTGCGTTTCAGCTAGAAGAGTGTGGCCGCTGGCACGCATAGGCGACAAATTCAACCTTCAGGCGTAACAACGCCAACTTGACTGACTTTGAACAGAACAATTTATCTGTTTTGAGTAGGTTACGGATGTCATGGGCTACACTGAACAGCATGCTTAGGTGCTACTCTAGTTTTCATAAAAAGGTCATGTGAGGTGACTAAAGTTGGAATGAATTAAATCTAAGCTTTGGTTTAAGAATATTTCTCGAAAATCATTGAAAATATAATAAGTATTATTTTATGTACTTTATTTGCTTGCCGACATAACATACTAACATATTAAAATTTGCATATAAGTCGATATGTGATCTGAATTTAAAGTTAATAAATATAATAATCCTCTTTATAATCTTATCGTTATTTTCAAGATCAACATCGATATAATTACATTTTACGAACGACGGAAACTGCAAAAATATTATATTTGTATTTTACCACTATGGATTATCATTACTGATTCTTCTTTATAGTGACGTGCCAACAACGAGCAGAGGATAGCGCAGAACCAAGACCGACAGTATTGTCTGATGACGGAGGCCAAGGCTCACTTCGGGTCGTGGAGCCAAAAGTGTAAGTAGTCGAAGTTTGAAGTATGAACAATTTATTAAATAATTTTCTTAGTCTATACCTAAAACCTATACCTTTATATAAAGTGTCAATATTTAGTGATAGACATTGTATTTCATATATTATATAGAACAATTCATGAGTAACAATAAGGGTCAGCGACCCAGCCTAAGGGCAATATCTCTGAGATGTTGGAATCTCGGCTTAGTACCTGAATAGTAGTTGTACAGTTACATTGCTGTGGTGTTCCAACTAATCGAGTTTCCTTGTATGTGTGTGATAGCCGCAATATGCAGCATATAATTGATAATGATGCAAGGCGTTCGATTTTAACCCCGGGTATAGCGTCATATCTGAAAATTGTAAGTCCGTCTACGACTACGTCTACTCTATCATATAAAAAACAAATACCTTAAGAATCTTGAAAAATGTTTATACAATGCTTCGAGTGTACTTGTATGTCTATTTTTTGACATGCTATTTAGACTAGTGGATTCCATGGATTTAAACATATGAGACAGGATCACGTGGTTCACGACTTTGTTGACGTCATAAACTTTTTCATCCCCTTTTTAAGCATCTTAGTGTTTGAATTTCCAAAATATCTTCCTTACTTACAGTGCAAAAACTAGCTGCAGTAGATTGTGCTGTACGTTGGTATGTCAGTCAGTCAATTATTCTTTTATATATATAGGTGATAAGATTTATCTTAATTTGGGGATATTAAATTTGCAATATGAAATAGCGTTTTGGTTTAGGTTTACTAAGTAAATTTGAAAATTTAATTTACAATTAATACCCGTTCATTAATGTGACATACATACACAATGAGATATGGCCAAACAATTTGTTCTAGTATCTATGTTTTATGTAGGTCTATCTTGATCCTTCATCTATGGTATGCCCCAATATCCAAAAGATACAAATGAGTTATAATGATTTATGCAGGCAACTAGTTTTATTAAAAGTTTTTGTTACAATTGGCGGTATCATCTACATGTTTTATGACATGGTTTAATATAGCCCAAGGTAAATGTGGCCAGTTGTTATCTTAATTGAAATCTTATAAATTATATCCACGGTGACTAAAACACATAATCAAAGTTTGCTAAAAAAAAGACAATAAATTATCTTTGTTACTTTACTTTTATAATTAGAAGCTTAGTTATTAAATTACCTATATTAATGATTTATAATATTTTACGGGTGGTAGAACATGAATATGTTTGAATGTGTCGGTACCACCGTCACACCTATTTGTGCCGTGAAACAGTTGTGTTCGCACAAGGCGTAAGGGTGTGAAACACGAGGCGTTCGATCTATGTCCTCAAGGGTAGCACCGCTTCTGTGCTTACATATGTCATGGGGTGCAGTAGGTACTTACCATCAGGTAGACTAGAAGTCCGTGTGTTACTTCATAACATTAAAAAAACCTTAGGTATTTAACACCTTGTATCTTTTGTAAAATCTCGATTGTTGATTTATATGGACAATAATAGTATACAACATTCGACATTATAAAATTATTACAATAATAGTAAGTAATTTTCAAGTTTTTTATTAATATCACACATGATCTGCAATTTTTAAAATAGGAGGCGATAACATTTAAATATTATGTAACAACATGCCTTGTACGCATGTTGTGTGGTGAATAAGAAAGAGAAAATAAATGAATAATAAACACGTAAAATTATTTTTAACAGCAATTCTAATGAAATTATATTACTTATAACCCAACTTGCACTGCTGTGGCTCATACTGGTTAAATGGCAAAAAAAATATTATATCAATCTCGTGGGTACCTAACTATTGGGTAGTAACATAACCTACTGAGACAAACTATTTATCCTCGTTCTATAAAAAATCTTAAATTTGTAATTAAAACAATCGACGACCACTTATCAAGGTAAAATAGTCATATTTCTCAAGTGGGAACAAGCAAGACATACATAACATGTTATTGAAATCGTTTCAGTGGTTTCGGAGATTAGGGTGGACGAATATTGTGATACGATATTTTTATTTATTTATTTATTATATAAATACTAGTATATGCAACAAATTATTTTGTTATCTCTATGATGAGCTGCTACATATGTATTGTGGTTCGTTCTGACATTATCAGCAAGATAAGATATTTTGTGACGACGTGTTATTTAAATTCTCTAATGCAATTTTGTGAGTGCATTACATAATTTGAGGCTTATGGTGTGTGTAATATGGACTGCATAACCCGTATTGCATGCCTGTTTGCGCACAGGCGGGCATCTTATGGTAATTAGGAGAGTAATGAATGTAAAATTTGACACGTATTATAAATGAATTAAAAAGCATAAATATGTAATATTTTTTTATTTTATTATTTCAGCTAAGACGTTGTATTTATCCACTTCCATAATGAGAATCACCAGGGGTGTACACTGTAGGCGCTGGTCAGGACGGGGGTAGCAATACGAGCGATAGGAGAGCTGTACGCGATTGGGGCAGCAGCGTAGGTGGAGATCAGAGGAGTCGCAGCAGCATAAGTGGAGACGACAGGGGCGGTAGCGATTAGGGACGCAGAGCGTTTCTTAATCAGATGGCCTGCAGCAAGAGCCTTCGCTTGAAAGTGAGCGGCACGAGCAGCAACAACTTCAGGGGTGTCGAGGGGCACGCCAGGAGCGGCGATGGCGGCGGTCGCGATAGCAGGAGTGGCAATTGCAGCTGGGGCGATGGCAGCTGTTCTCACAACGGCGGGAGCGGCGATGGCTGGGCCGTACGCCGCAGTGGCGATAGGTGCAGAGTATGCCAAACGTGCGCTGTAAGCAAGTGGGGCGCTGTACGCAGCAGGTGCGCTGTATGCAACAGGTGCAGCATACGCAGCAGGGGCGCTGTAGGCGACAGAGCTCACTACGGCGGGAGAAGATTTGATGTCGACACGGGATTGAGATGAGACCGCTGATGGTGCGATGGCAACCGGGGCAGCGATGGCAGCCGGAGCGGCGTATGCAGCCGGAGCTGCGATGGCGGCCGGAGCAGCGATGGCGGCCGGAGCAGAGAGAGCGGCAGGAGCAGCGTAGGCGGCAGGGGCGCTGTAGGCGACAGAGCTCACTACGGCAGGAGATGTTTTGATGTCAATACGGGATTGAGAGGACACGGCTGATGGTGCAATGGCAACTGGGGCAGCGATGGCGGCCGGAGCAGCGTACGCGACAGGAGCAGCGTATGCGGCCGGAGCAGCGTACGCGGCCGGAGCCGCGATGGCGGCCGGAGCAGCGTATGCAGCGGGTCCGGCTATCACAGTGCGAGCGATTGGTGCTACGGCGGCTGTAGCCAATACAGCGGGACTGGACTTAATGTCAATACGGGACTGTTGCGACACAGCAGCTGGCGCTAAAACAGCTGGAGCTGCATATGAGAGGACGCCACTTCCAAACTGGAGACCCGAAGGTTTGGCTACGGCTAACGCCATCACGGATAAAAACACCACCAGCGAGTTCATCGTGGTCTGTGTTTCAGTGGTCGGATACAAACGAATATTGAAGATAAACTGATGCTTTCTTTAGCGAAGTGAACGTATTTATATGGTGCGAGTTCAGAACTGGAATTATTTTAGGCGATATACTAAAAGTCAAGTTCGCCCGCTTACTTTTCATGCGATGAAAGTTACTCAGTACAAATCATATTTGCATAATACTCAATGTGAATTTAGATCGTAGACTGAATGCCCGAGACATGTGATCAGTGAGTGATTTAACACAATGAAGAAGTTACTCATAACTTTTATGCCTAGCTAGAAAACCACCATCCCATGAAGTTTTGGGTTCGTTCGTTACTTGTATATCGTATTTTTTACGTTATACGGTATTATTATATCTGACCAAATTAGTTTTCGCAAATTTTCGAAGATCGCCGTAAGTATTCCCAACAGATATTAAGTAATGGCGCGTTCTTAAAAAATAGGAAAGCAACGGTCCCCGCATAGGTAATGTCAATAAACGTATTTTTGGGTTTGTATATTATGTTGCACAATTTTAATATTATAGAAAATCATATTAAACTTGAAATCTTTTATAATAGAGGCAACCTTATTTTCAGTGGATAAGAGGCATACTTCGTCTTTGAAATCGCTCTTATACCTTAGTTAACATAGTTTTAGTTTGCAGGTTGTTGGTGCCGGCAGGCACAAGATATAAAATGTGACCATATTAGCCTTAGGAGTAGCAAGGCAGCTGTGACTGGCCCTCCAATTTTGCCAAACAATGTTTTATGTAGCGTATAGGCGAAAACTAGCGCAGAGACGCGGCTTTACCTA
>DWIE01000643.1:0-13656 GCA_018248235.1 Choaspes benjaminii | reverse complement strand
GATGAATACGTTCGACTGGGTCGGTACTACCGTTGCACATGTTTGTGTCGTGAAATAGTAGTGTTCGTACTACTTGTGTTTCGACGTAAGGGTGTGTTAGTCAACATACATAGAACACGAGGCGTTCGATCTATGTCCTCAAGAGTAGCACCGCAATTGTGATTACAGATTTTATGGAGTGCAGTAGCAGTAGTAGTACTTACCATCCAATAAAATGTAAGCCCGTGTGCTTCTTCATAACATAAAAAACTGGGTGTTCATTATATCTGTTACAAATCTAAGCAGCTTTCTTCATTTACGAAACATTTACAGGTTTAATCTGTTAGTGCATACAACAATAAATCACTTTAATAGACTGTATTTATTTAAAACTCAACGAAGAAATGAACTACAATAGAAATGATAAATCTTGCGCCCTTACAACTACATGTGGGGTTATTCCGCATAAATGTTATGAGTAAAACTTTAAATTGTTTTCTTGTAAAATCCTATTTTATTTTATATATTAAACGAGCATATCTCTCCCTTGACTTGAAACGCCTCTAACGATTTTGGTGAAATTTTGTATTTAGGTAGGCTTTTGCTTTTTACGTTTATCTATAGAAGTGTCATATTCATAAAAAACGTGAATTATCGCGAAACTAAACAAATAAATGAAACTACTAACGCCATCTCTTGATTGTTTGCCGTACTAGAAATGATTTATCTGTTAGGTCTTCACCAAATGGCCTTACTTGTTGTACAATTTGGGCTTCCACATATAAATGAGACGAACGAAGCTCGGTCAACTGGATATTAAGTAAAATACGACTTGGATAAAATAATTCACTTATGTATAATATAAATAGTTTAACATTAAAATTTTTAATAACACCTTACCGTATTCGTTCAAGTTCATTGGCGCACTGTAGTCGGATTACGCCTCAATATTTCCTATATGATGCTAATAATACGTATTCGATTTAAAATTATAACGCTCATGGCGCCCTAGTTATATCGTTGGTTGAATTAGTATCAAGCAAAATTTTGTATTTTGAGTATTAATGAATCCTTAATCAAATCTGTGTTCCATGTAACAAAGAAATAACTTTATAGTAAAACAATCTTAGAGCTTCAAGTGACACTTAAAATAAGTTTAGGTAAGACACATGAAGTATTCGTAGATAAATATGGTTATAATAAATATATGCTTTATCTATTCCGTGTGCAGAAAGAAATTAATTCGCAGGCAGTTAGTTGCCTATAAAAATATTAACATGCGACCTCTCTAGTCCTTAAAATTTGTTATGTGTCACTGTTGAATACAGTTTTATTATTTATTGTATGAAGTAACACACTGATTTGCAGTTTACCTGCTGATAAGTAGCTACTACAGCCCATGACATCTGTAATCACAGATACGGTGCTGTGCTGTTGGCTATCACGCCCTTACACCGAAACACAACTAGTACGAACACTACTATTTCACGGCAGAAATAGGTGTGACTGTGGTACCCACCCATTCGAACATATTCATGTTTTACCACCCGTTACAGATATATAGCTTGCAACACAACATAATATCTAGATTATTCACATTTTACTATATTTATATATCATACAATAGCCAAACATTTGAAAACAATAATTATTTCTTTTTGCTTAAAAAAATTGGGAGTGATTAATGTATAGCTAGGAATCAGTCTTAGTAGAATAATACTCCCAGGCTGTAAATAAAAGGGCACAAGGACTTAGATAGCAACCCACACGTGTGGCTTCACAAACATTACATAAGCTTTGTTTTATTCACTCACAGTTTTGATAAAAGTTTCGTAACAAAGCTGCTTATCTGGATCGTAAAATACCAACATCAGTTGTAGGGAATAAGGGCCAAGTTTTCGTTATAAAGGAAGATAAAAATGTTGTTGAGACACTTTGGCGTTACAGTTATGGTAGCAGTACATGATTTATTAAGTTTGTCAATATTGATTTACATTTAAATGTTTTAAAGTTATCTCTCTAATCTTATGTCGCATTATGTATCATACGTACTCGTATTATGAAACAAAGTACCCCACCGCGTGTCAGTCGGTCTGAACGGGATAAACTCAAAAACTAAACGGATTGTCGTGAGGAATATTTAGGTATATAATTTATCAGGGTTTTGTGTATGTTTTTTTTATGTTGTGAAGTAGCACACGGGCTTGCAGTCTATCTGCTTGTATGTAGTTTCTGCAGCCCATGCCATCTGTAATTACAGATGCAATGCTACTCTTTATTACATAGATCAAACACCTCGTGTTCTGCGTTTACTGGCTATCACACTCTTACACCGAAATACAAGTAGTACGAACACTACTGTTTAACGGCACAAATAGGTGTGACGGTGCTACCGACCCAGTGAAACATATTCATGTTCTACCATCCGTTAGGTTATTCCAACGCGAAACAAATTAGAAAAAAACATCTCGCCGCGGGAATCGAACCGGCGTCCTCACGTTTCGCAAAGCGGCTGTTCACCGTCTGCACCACTGTGGACGTCAGACCGTGTTTCCTACTAAAATTGCAATTCCCCTGAGCATGAGTTAAATGGCGTTGCAGAATTGACAAAATCGATAAAAGCACAAATATTTTAGGATAAGTTTGTTATCGAAATAAATTTTCAGGCTCTCAGCGCTGGATCGACGCGTTCATGTAGAAAGTAGGAATAAAGGTTTTTGGGTAAATTATCTGAGAAAGGAACCATTTGTTACGTTTATCTGCCTACCCGCCGACCTCGGAACTAATGTTGGAAGGCTGCCGACTTTCAGATTAAAGTGTTTGAAAGAAGAAAAATGCGATATAGATAGTCACGCAAGAATTTATTTCCTTACTAAGAAAAGTCGCGAAAAGTCACTGGTAGGTTTACATTTATAAGATACTGCTACTACTGTGCACAGAAAACGAACATATCATTCACCACTTAGAAATTAATTAATTAATGCGCTTCGACATTTACAAATATGTAGCCTATATCAAACTATTTTTTCGCGTGTTCACTTGGCAACGGGATATCATATACTTAGTATATTTGAAAGTATTGATAACATGAAGATGCGGACATCTTACGAGTAGGTAAAATACAGTACAATACAAACACTCTTTATTGCATCTAAATAATACAAAATAAAATAAAAATAATTTCATACTTTCAATTGGCGGCGTTATAGCTAGGTGCGATTTCTTCCAGACAACCATTTAGGTACCTAAGACGTATTTAGGTACGAGTGTCACATTGGTACAGCATTTTTTAGTAAATCATGCATATAGAACATGCCTTTGTGTTGATCTCTTTCCGTTGGATGGTATATGTGATTATATAATGATAATGAGCATATTGTTGCAAGCAAAAAATATTTGTGTATATAATGATAGTGTATCCGATTTTGTAAGAATATAGCAACCGTGGTGCCAATATTACATTTACTGTGCGGTACTTATGTACCATCTATCTGTTATAACTTTTAATTGGCCTTATTGTATTATTTGTGTTTCTATGTATTATCTGTAAGTGTTCCGAATAAATAAATATTATTTATAATTAGCTACTTGTCTCTCACGACGAATTCGAAGTTTCTAAGTTTTGTAATAAAATTGAAATTACTGACTTCCTACCTTATGATCTGACCTTACCAAGACGACCTAGGTACATAGTCTGCTATTTATAACAGACCATTTTTTCCGCAAGAATGAAGTCTGTGCATTGAGAGCGAAAGTTTCACACTACAATTAGATTCTATTGATGACAATCGTCATTAGACGGGAAAGGTGGAAGCGAGCCGAAGATAAAATATATAATCAGAGAACGATCAGTAATTAGCGCAGACAATTATGAAAATAACTGGTTCTTTGAAGTGCGGAATAATTTAAAAATAATTGGACAGTGACTACCAATTCCAAAGTTTATGCGATGTACGAAAAATTTTATCGCAAAAACTATACTTTTTATCGGCCGATAGTTTAGTCATTATGAAGATTAATAAAAAGTATTAAGTTTGCATACTTCCACCCTGGGTCTACCACATTGAAATCAAATACGTACATACGTGATTACACGAAATTTTGGTTATTTACAATAGCAATTGGGAGTGATTTGGGATATTAATTATGTAAGGCTTGTGTGGCTTGTAAGGGGTTAATAAGTATAAACCGAGTTTCAAATAAATATAAATGTTATATGTTCGTCACGTATGTACATTTTTTTTTTTGTATTTTTACCGAACCCCATAAAATATTATTGATTTGAACGTCAACAGCAATTGTGTGTTCGATTTGGTTTTTAGTTGGTCCTATATTATATATTGTGAGTGGTCCTCAGTTTCTACTGCTGCCATCTGTGATATGATGTTGAAGTTACTAAGCACTGCACTTTAGGTCATGCTGACTAAATACCTGCAAAGCCGTACAGATGTCGCTAGTGAGCGGCGCTATTTTTAATTGAAGAAATCATAACAATGATTAGTATTTTTACAATGCCTCATTCTAGTATTTTATAGTATATAATTTTCATAGGAAAATTCACTTATAAAATCAACAATTTCTTCTATATTCATTTTATTAAACTATGACTTCCGTGACGCAGATGGTGATGAGCCAGTGTGTGAATTTTGAGATCGATGGTTCTACTTTTTTTTTGTTATGAAGTAGCACACAAGTAATAGTCATATATGATTAAAATAAAACAAAAAATGTAACGGTATTGAGGTATTACTCTCATATAAAGGCAGATGATTTTCAAGTAAGACAGACGACTTTTTTAAATATTTATTTAAACAGCATTTTAATCAAATATAATTCGACGGTATGTACAATAAAATAAGTAATCTAACCAATTTTCACGTATAGTAACATCAAACGTCTATGCTTATTACAACAGTAGAAATCTATATAATAAAATTGTCAACATAGCCTTATAACATACTAAGCTACGATTTGCAACTACAATTTAATCGCAACAAACCATATAGCTGTCTTAATTGCTTAAATGCGTGTACCATTCATGAATAACTCCACTTAAAGTGATTGCTAAGCATTTTATAAGATTTCTACCTAGCTGTGCATTAACACACGAAACATTAAAAAACAACTACTTATAATTTTGTCAGTTAACAATCATATCTACGTGACCCAGCTCAATTACAGTGCCATTTATAAAAAGTTCTTACCAAACTACATCCGTTACTTTTCAGTGACCTAATTTTACAAAACTTTGTAATAAAACCTAGTGCTTTTAGAGGAAAATTAAAGCTTTATAAATATCTAATATTGATGTACCCGAGCTACTGATACAAACTAAATTTAGGTATCGATACTATGCTAGTGTACTAGTTTGTAGTATGCTATTCTAGCACTAGTATGATACTATTCTATGCTATACTAGTATATTGAACAGAAATGAATATTAATGTTATTGTTTTTTTCGAAGAGAAGTTGGTCCTAGGAAGTTTAAAATACCTATTTTGATATAGATGTAGATAGGAAAAAGATAAGCAATACCTACAGTATAAACCTATATAAGGTATTGTGCCTCCTAATATAAATGACAATTATATTCACACTAATTTGATCTGATACATTAGTCTATAGATTAAATGTTAAGTATAACTTACGGTACAATATATGTTTAAGATATGTTCAATATTGTATGTTACAATCTTGTGGGTAGACACCATACAGGTTATGTTCATTGCAAAGTTTTATTAAAATTATCTTTAAAGATGGTGATTTGTATCTCCTGCACATAGGAATATCTATATCATTCTAAAATCTCATAAATTTGTATGTGTTATATAAAAAATTTGAAATATTCCAAATTATGAATGATTTACCTTTAATAATTTACTGTGTGGTTTACAAAATTGACCAATACGTGATATATTTTTCAAAATTTCCATTCGGTCACGAAAACACTTTGTGTGTTAAATACTAATTACATCGGACTCGAAAATAAAAAACTGTATCAAAGAATAAACTGGCAACATTTTAAGCTTCGGATAACATACTTTAATTTGAATATGTTCCTATCACAGGGTGCAATCAGATCAATATGGGGAATCCCCTTACTAGAGAATGCTAAATGTTACCAAAAAATATTCATTACCTTAGTGTCCTAGTATATGTTGTACATAAAAATGTAATAATGAGAAAAAATATTGGAGAATGTCGATATATAAGTTCATTCATTCATTTTTAATTCCAATTTAAGGGTTGATTTTGACAAATCTCAATATTTATTTCTGAAACTTGTAAGCCTATAGACTACATATGACAAACACTTGCAATATCTAATAGAACATTCCCCCTTATTTTAAAATCTATTTTGTTCAAATTATATTTTATCTCCACTATTTATTGCACGAATAATTTAAATTCAATTTGAAAATGTAATTTAATTACAATACTCATTCCTAACAAGCTACTTATATCTAGACATCTATTTGTACAACCTTCTACCGATCAAAGTATTTTAGTAAATTTAAATTGCAATGGAATATAAATACCGAACTAAAATATAGAGGGAGAAATTAATAATAATGATTAAAAATCTAAAGTTTGATTAACTATCGCATGCTTGGATCTTTACACTAAGGGCAGTAACCTAGCTATCATATCTTTGGGAGAGTACTTATTTAAGATATCCTTTAATTTGAGCGTTGATTAAAAAGAAAATAGGAAAAGTCAGGTACAAGATTCGAATTATTTTTGCGAGTGCGAAAGGAAAATAAGCATGTGGTGAAGCGTTGATGTTAGCTATTAAATGATAGCTGTCAGTAAAAAATAATGGCACTTGGTACATGAGTTTCATTTCTATAACAGTAATGATGAATTTACATTGTAATTGTTATTTTAATTTTCTATATGCACAAACTTTGTAAGTGTGGCTCTAGTCAAAACTATTTTATCCACAATCATCAGGTTAATCTGATCCTAATACTTATTTCGTCAATATGTGACTTCAAGATCCATTTAAATAAACTTAGAAGGCAATTTTTTTGCTAAATCAACAATGAATCAGTTTAATACGCGAGTAATCTTAATCTATGGCAAATAATGAAGTCACTACATACACTGAATGCCTCTACCGCAATAGTACAGTATGACGTCAGTTTAGTTTCGTCCTCGAATTTAAATAACATCAATGGTTATTGTACATGGGCATTATTCACTATGGCACAACCCATTCCACGGTGAAGTCGACAGTCACTCAAAAATCTAATGGTCATTGAAAAAAGGAAATTTTGTATGCCCCACGCGTATAGTATATGTACTAATATTAACAATAATTATGGGTTATAATAAATGATACATTAAAATATATTATATAGTATCTTTTTACGCAGATTTCAACGACTTTAAATTTACTTGCGTTGTTTGATAGGTCGAAGGTGGTGTACCGTTTTTAGTATTTAAAAAAAGCTCACTTACTCACTCAAAACTCAAATTTGTTAACGATAGGGAAATGAATAAAGGCAATTTTATAAGCCAAACTACACGTACTGATTATTAATGATAATAATGGGTACTAATAGTTACGTTAAAATTTACATTTATTAATTCCAAAAGTGAATATATTTCTACGCAATTTGAATGACATTTAAAGTAACAAGCGTGCTTTGACATAGTGAAACAGGCCCACAACATATTACATTTAATTCGAATTCACATTGCAGCACGTCACATAAAATTCAACATAGTACAATATAGCCATCCGTTAAAATGTATGCGATGTTTAATGTAATGACAGTTGCATTTTTTTAATAATTGCATAATTTTGCTACCTAATTCTGTAATGACTAATGATTTGCCATGTTTTTCATTGTTGGTATTTGATGTTGTCGATTTTAATAAATAAAATGATTATACTTAAATAAGTGAATTTAAATCAAATGAACTGGTTTCCAATATCAGTAGCTGTGAATGTTCAGTCGTCGTCGTTGAGCAGGTCGGTGCAGGATTTAGCTTTGTTGGACTGCGCATTCTTGACTCTTCGACAGACACGCAGCTCGATGGGGCCGCTCCGAACTGCTTTGAAGAGCGCCAGGGCTTCCACGTGGGCCAACTCATGGCACGCCTGTCCGTTCACCGCCAGTACCTCGTCTCCTGAAATGGGCAGTTGAAATTGTTTTAGCGTTCATATTTCGGTTTATATCCAATCACCATAAGTAACTCATTACTATATAATGCGGTTACACTATTTGGACATCATTACATCGTTTGGTTTATTAATTTATGTACGCAATATTTACTAAGTATTGTTTTAATAAATAAGATTTGTAAACCATGTTGAAAAATTGTGTGCCATACTATTCCTAATAAAGTTAACAACAATTATAATGTGTAATATGTACCACATAAAATAAAACATGAAATAAATTGCAGATGTAATTTTATTGTCTCAGTTAGTGACAACAAATAAATACGTCATTTATTTACTAGACCATTCTGTTAATTATAATGTGTGCAATTTTATAAGTGCACAGTGAAATGATCAAATTATCCTGATTACGTTCACGTTATATAATACACATAAACATAGACAGCAAATAAAAACATTTGGTTCAAAGAAACCCTAATTAAAGTATTAGAATATTTAGTATCATGTAGCACTTAATAAAATGTTACCTAACGCCTGATTGTTGCTACATCAAATTACGTTAATGTAATGAAGAAGAGCGTGTCAAGTTATTTAATTAACAACGGTCAACACGATATGCATTAAACTTATTATGTCACTCCCGAGAACCGCATGTAACTTCCGATCCTTATCAAATTGCATTCGGTTAGTTGGAAGTAGAATAAGTTATGTATAATGCGAACGTACCTGCTTTAAGTCTCCCATCCTCAACTGCCTGCCCTTGTGGAAGGATGCTCTTTATAAATATTCCAAGGGGACCCCGCGGAGAATCGCGTCCTCCCACAATGGTGAAGCCGAGTGGTTTCTTCCCTTGGCCTTTTTCAAACGTGATCGTGTGGTATGTATGTGTAGGTGCTCGTGGCCTTCGAGGAAGCGTGCAGAAGTTGGTAGCCGGTGATTGCGCATCGCTTTCACTGGTGTGTTTATCCGTTATCCTTTCTGCGGCGCCGTCTGGCACGTCTACGTCGACGATGTCGCCAGTGCAGCTGAGTGCGAGCCCGTCCTTGTTCGCGCCACCGTAACTCACAACCTGCCGGCGCAGTAGCTTGTTATTCATACTGCTATAGGTCGCGTTCTGACCTTTCAGGAAATGTGAGTGCGCGCTTGTTGCGCCGTCGCTCGCCTCGTCCGTTGTTGATAGCGAGTTGCGATTACACGCTGACTCGTCCTGTGATTGTCGCCCATCTATTCTGACGTCATATTTATCGACACGTTTTTCTTTTCCCAATATAACAGCATTTTCGTAATCCACAGAACTTTCTCGCATAAGAATGGGATTCCTTTGAAGTGGTATTCTCTGTCTAGCTTCAGGAGCCGTTCTCTCCCGTTGTCTACAAATGACAATGTCAATTTCCGCAGCCCCTGATCTAAGTGCTTCTTTGGCTTCGGACATAGTCAAATCTCGAAGACGTCGGCCATTGACATTAAGCAATTCGTCACCAATACGTAAAGTCCCCTCTTTAGCTGCTAGTCCTCCTGGTACCACATGAGCGACTAGATATCCGACATGCCCTTCATCTGATAATTTGGTTTTGGCGATGAATATTCCTAATTCATCGGAAGGAGCTTTTCTCATTATTCTTACAACTTTAAATTCAGAATGCATTTTATCTGTACTACTACCTCTTTGGGGTTTTCGACAAGGAGGAATTGGAGGTATACCGGCGTCTCCTTGACTAGCATCTCTTTGACGCATTTTTTGTCTTTCGGTTAGTTGGAGGTACTGTGGTTCTGCGTATTCGGCATTCTTTGGCATCCTTCTCAAAATTTCTTTACGATCCAATGACAAAGCCCTTTGAGTTTGACGAGGCCGCGGCTTGGGACAGTCAGATTTTTCCCTACTTCTCCTGCCAGATACTCTGCCTTTTACATAAGTTTGATCACCTGAAACGCTCCTGCCATGACATGGAATTTGGGAATTAGCTTGAGAGGCAGAACTTTCACAACGTGAAGATATTCTATCACTATCAAATAAAGAAGAAGCTGCTGATTCATTAACCAGGATACCGGAATCTGCATCTTCACAGTCTTGTATTAAGATATTTTCATCATCACATGACACTTGATACACATCATCATGAAAAACAGAATGACTTTTTTGAAATTCGTCTAAGCCAGGCAATGCTCCGTAGGAAAAACTTCGAAGTTTTGCTTTTACGCCACCTCTCTTCTTCCTACTTTTATTACTTGCACTTGTCTTAGGAGCAGTATCACTTGCGTCTTCATCTTCTCCACTTTGTCTATAAAGTTTGCATAAAAACTTATTAGTTGATGATTTTAAATATCTATCTGACATCGCTCTAAGTTTAGCCGATAAACATGAACTAGGTCCGATAGTATCTTTGTCGTCTTTAACCTTATATTTATCAGTCTTCTTATCAGATTTTATTGCAATTGGCGTATCATCATAGGACTCAAAATCATCATTAAAGATTTGGTCACTCGACTTAGAAAGTTTTGATCCTGCTTTTGGTATAGCATGATATCGATCGCATTCAGATCCAGAGCTGTAGCATCTGGCTCCTCTGTTAGTAAACGATTTACCCTCTCTCCAATTACATTCTACGGGACTAGTGACGGTTTTGGTAAAAAAAACATCATCTTCGTAAGTTGGCATTTTAACCCATGGGTTATGGTTTTCAAATTCCATATGATTGTCAGAATAATTGGCAGCGTATCGGCAATGACCAATCTCATCGACGTGTCCAAATCCGCTGCAATCACTTCCAGATGTAGACGCCGCGTCGTCGTGCCGCAATGGACCGGTGGATTTAAAACACGATAATTTTGTGTTTTTCACTTTATCGAGTAACGGATTCCTCTTTTCTCTGTACACCATATATTCTTTCTCAAGTGAGCCCCCGCGGTTTTTATGGCTAGCATTATAACTTTCTTGTGGTGAAGCTGGGTTATTTTGCAACGATATACGTCGAGTAACTGGAGTTTCACTGCCACGATGATGCGAGTGTGGTGATTTTTCTATGATTATTATTTGGTCGTTAAGGTTATAAAAGTTTGTTTCCACTGAGCTGCTGCTACTTTTTCGATGAGGATAGCGCACTGGAGACATGTCAATTCGAGACCGCCGAGTGGAGCGAGGTTCCGATTCTGGAGACACGGCGAGCAGCCGCGGCGGCTCACCCTTCCTGAACCACCGCATTTTTCTTTATTCACACCATTTCTGGCCCTACAACAATAAAACAATGCATTTTTATTTCAAACGAGAAGATTGTGCCAATCTTAGGTAAAGAAACGGTAAATTATGGCGTTCTAATAACAATCTTAATTTTCCCTATGAATATTTAAAATAATAGGTTAGAGGAAATCACGCTATTCAATAAACGCCATTAATATCTAGGTAGATACTCGTAAATAAATTCATTATGGCGAAAACGTCGGAAATTATGATATCAGTTTAATAGACTTCATTAAGAGTAACTATAAGCAATTTAGGCAACATTTAACTGGTACATGGATGGTTGCAAAATTCCGAACTCAGGTTAAATCATTTTGGTAATGTTACTTCTGACATACCTATTCGTACATATTTGGCGCACCTGTTTGTAATAGACTTACATACCAATTAGGAATAAGACTGGGCATAAAATTGCACATGCCGCTCAACTTAATATATAGATTGCAAAATAGGTTGGACCACTTTCGGTTTCTTAATAGTATCCAATCATATGCAACACTGCAATTCCAATGTTAACATGAATATACTAAGGTACACTGACGAAAGAATCAATCGTAAACAGTTAAAGAATATTGTACTACTGATGCTATAACTTGCACTTGTTTATCTTTAGCTAGCTAACAGACAAATCATGATTTCTAAGCGGATCGATTCAAAGCTGCTTTCGTAAGAATCGAAGCCAAACTGGATTATGTCACGTAATGCCATCTAACCTTGTCGTGACAACGGGTCGTTGTGTAATACGTTCGATGTGTTTTGTAGCAATCGATTTATCATGTGTGACATCATATTTATCTGCATTACTTTTATGGCTAAGTGCATCAAGCGATCTAAAATTGCAATGCGTTGTGACCTGTTCTAGCTGTAATTCAGTTGTATTATATTCGACACGTTCTACTATTACATGCGTGAGTGTACTATCATGCTTGGACAATACAAGATTTCGTTGCACAAGTCGAGTGAAATGGTGTTTGTATGTGCTAGGCTCTTATATTTCTTAATTCATTTCTTAGTTATCACTAACCGTCTTACTCGGTACGCTACTGTTATGTTTTGTGACTTAAAACAAGGACTAACACGTAGTATTTTATATAAAGAGTTTATTTTTTTACATTTTTTTAATTGCTATAGAAAATGATACTTTTATGTTATGAAGTAGCGCACGGGCTTGAAGTCTACCTGCTGGTAAGTAGCTACTGCTGTCACATCTGTAACCAGAGATGCGGTGCTACGGTCTATCTTTCCAGATTCGCCCGGGCGAGTACCACCACCACACCTATTCCTGCTGTGAAATAGCTCTTATGAGTTGTTTCAGCTTGTTGTATATGTGTGACAATGGTACCGAGCCTGTCAAACATATTCATGTTCTACCACCCGTTAATCAGATTCGACGTTGCGTGTATTTCTTTAGACCTCATTATTTCGACCTGTCTAAAAATCCGTTTTTATCTAACTCGTTCTGATATAGCGATCGATAGCCTACTAATTTCAGCTTTATAGATCAAGATATTATTCTTCCATAGTATCTCAATATTGTAAAGACATATTTTCTTTATGTTATGAAGTGTGTGCTACTGTACTTGCAGTCCAGTCCACCTGGTGGTATGTTAAGTGGATGTTGTAGCATAGGCTATCAAAACCTGAGTTCAAAGTTCGAACGTCTTGTCTTTTGTTTACTTATATATTCTGGTTCTCGCCCTCTTACACCGAAAGTACGAACACAAAAACGTTTCAACCTTTAAAACCCAGCCAACCGTTTCCCTCGCCTAACCTTACAGCCAATCCATGCGTGATTTGTACATTTAAATACGGCAAAACAAACGCTATGTTGTCGCTACAGCCAGCCCAAAACACCAGCAAATCGGATAAATCAAACAAAAGGATACAATAGCTACACGTTACAGCAAACAACGGAATTAATTCAAACAACGCCGAAGATTCCTTCCGGGACACGAAACCTACATCTGCGCCAATTAAAAAAGGGGAAAAACCCGGGATTGTAATTTGCGGCGGTGGCGGGGCATTTGTCAAACGGAGCGCGACGTTTGAAAAATTTCAGCGACAATACGCCCGGAATGAAAGATTAAATCGGGTTCCGGTAAGCGCTAGAGCTGCTGGAAGCGGTAAAATATTGTTTTCTATATATTTTTTTTTTTAATAAAAAAAGGCCATAGGCTACTGGTCACATGTTTGTAAGTTAGGTTTTTTGGCGGGAATCATCTGAGTGCCAAGTTTGGTGTTGTGTTGGTGTTATTTAATTAGTTTACGTTGTCTTTAGTGTGATAAGTGGTGATGATTATCATATTAA
>DWIE01000642.1:0-13667 GCA_018248235.1 Choaspes benjaminii | reverse complement strand
AGTAGTGTTCGCACTACTTGTGTTTCGGTGTAAGGGTGTGATAGCCAGCATACGCAGAACACGAGGTGTTCGATCTACTTCCTCAAGGGTAGCACCGCATCTGTGATTACAGATGTCATGAGCTGCAGTAGCTAGTTACCAGCAGGTAGACTGCATGCCCGTGTGCTACATGGCTACCTTAGCGATAAGACCGCCATTTCTTTACCTTACTGTAAATGTAAATTTTCAAATGTTTAGGAGTATTACAGTGTTGGTGTTCAATAAAGTGTATATCTATCTATCTATAATATATAGGTAAACAAGAATGGTAAATATGTAATAATGCTAATAACATACGTGCAAATAATAAATACACTTGTTAATACAAAAACACGACAAGGTGACCATTTTATTTTGTATCCCCTGACATTTCTTATCATTTTTTTTTCGGTACGAAGTAGCACACGGCCATGCAATCTCCCTGATGGTAATCCATCGACTGCATTAGATACTTTCCATCATTTAATAAGTTGAATCTTTTGCACAAACATTTGACACACATAAACAAAAAATATATGACTCACGGCTATATGTATCCCAACATGTAAGCAGATGTAAACTTCACCCACATTTCGCTAGTTATGTTCAGGCCTCGGGGTGGCGAGTCTTTTGCCACTTAATTGTATCGTTTATAATTATACTGTTCCAGGTCTCGTACGTAACTCCGTTCACAAGGGACTCGGTTCAAGAGAATTTGACATACGTCGATGTTAGCGCCACTAAAAGTGTTTATTCAACATACCCTTTCACTATAAAAACGATAATGGACAACGAAGTGAACATGGATCAGGACCAGATTTTTCAGATCATGTACAATATATCGGAGCTGGCTCTCAAGGACGACAACGTGAAGACACTGCTGGAAGATCCCAGTCAGAGCTTTGACGTTGTGATTGCTGAGTGGATGTTTAATGAACTTTACTGCGGGTTCGCAGCAGCTTTCAACTGTCCGTACGTCTGGATGTTTCCTTTCGAGCCAAACTTCCTCGCGTTGGGCCTGATCGACGAACCCACAAACCCTGCGTACACAGCCAATTTGGAGTTGAACATCGTCCCACCCTTCACGTTCTGGGAGAGGGCCAAGAATCTCTGGTTCCAACTCACGTATCAATTTTATCAGTACTTCTACTACACTCCAATCGATAAAAGCCTTTACGATGAGGTTTTCCAGCCAGTGGCTCGGAAGAAGTATGGCCGCGAGGTCTCATATGACGAGATGAGATACAACGCGTCGTTGATGGTGACCTACTCACACAATTCGCTGGGTCAAGCGTTAGGGTCCCCCATGAACATGGTGGCTGTTGGGGGATATCACGTGGATGACAACCCGCCGCCATTGCCAGCTGACTTGAAACAAATAGTCGACAGTGCTAAAAACGGCTTGATTTACTTCAGCATGGGATCGAATTTGAAGAGTAAAGACTTTCCGAAGCAAACCTTAATGGACCTCATTAAAATGTTCAGCCAAGTTAAACAGACAATAATTTGGAAATTCGAAGAAAACTTAACAGATTGCCCCGAAAATGTACATATTGTAAAATGGGTGCCTCAGCAAAGTATATTAGGTAAGAATCCATTATTTCCAGTTCTTCCACAAGCATGTGTCTGTTTGAAAACTACCCAATATTAAAGCTTTAAAAAAAATTTCCTTTCTTTTTTCTTCTTTGTTTCTTATAGCTTCAAATATCAGCAAACTCAGTTGCAGCTCACCTAATATGAAGTGGCTTCTGCATCTTATGGCATACATGATCAGTATTAATTACAGGTATAGTGCTCATGAGTTCAAAGCTCGAGCACGTGGTTATTTAATATATTTAGATTTTGTTAACTGAGACAATAGCGCGCACAAAGGAACTACAAGCTTCGGTGGTCCCAGTTCAATTGAGGAAGTTCACCTACAACTTAAGTGTATTTGTGATCCTCCACTATTCGATTCTCGTAGAGTTTCCTCCCCCGAAAGTGCAAACTGTGGAGTGTATTTCCTCGGAGGTTTTCCCGGCGTGCTATTGCATTACGTCCTTCAATCAAGGTGTAAAAAGAGTTCTTCAACGCCAGCAACGCGTTGGCAACTCCTACCATATCTTGCAAATGTTCATAGGCGATAGTAATTACTTACCATCAGATGAGCCGTCTGCCTGTTTGCCCCCGTTGTTTTTAAAACACGTATTAATTTATTATTCCAGCACATCCAAAGTGCAGTCTCTTCATCACTCACGGCGGTCTATTATCCACAACTGAAGCGCTACATTTTGGCGTTCCCATAATTGGGATCCCGGTGTTCTTTGATCAGTTCAGCAACGTGGACAAAGCAGTGAGGAAGGGATTTGCTAAGAAAGTCACGTTGTCTGTTAACTTCGCAGAGGATCTCAGAAAGGCTATAGATGATATATTTAAAGATAGTAGGTATACAACCAAAGCGAAGGAGCTATCCTTCATCTACCACCACCGGCCGGTCCCCCCCGGCAAGGAGCTGGTGCACTGGGTGGAGCACGTGGTCGCCACGCGCGGCGCCCCGCACCTGCGCTCGCCGGCGCTCCTCATGCCCTGGTACCAGAAGACCTACTTGGACGTTGCTGCTTTAGCTTTAATCCTAATGTTTACTTTGTATGTTCTACTGAATACTGCGTCAAAACACTTGGACTATAGATTACGTTTACGGAGTAAAAAGTTGGCATGAATTCAGATGTGTTAAGATTAATTTTAAATGTATGAGTATTGTGAAGCAGGGTATCGTATTATTAACTTAAATATTATGTCTTATTTACATGTAATACTTATTCTACAAGGCCATTATTCACTATGACACAACACATTACGCGCTGACGTCATCAATCACTCAAAAATCTATGGCATGTTTTTTCGAATGGACCAATGCTGCTGGCCCTATTAGCCTTTGCAGCGTCACCGATCTTCGGTGGCGAGCGGAGTGCTCAGCCGGACCGGGGGTTTTGGGAATGATGTTAATTTTGGAATGCAACAATGTATGAAAAACAACAAGGGTCAACGACCCAGCCTGGGGCCACCTCTTTGTAAGGGTCTTTGACCTGTTTCACTAAGTCAAACCACGCAATTATATTTCAACGTCGTGGAATCTGTGTAGAATGGTATTTGTTTTGTTATGTGTACGTAATTGTTAGTAATTACCCATTATCGTTATTCATATCAGGATCTCTATTTTTCTTGTAATAGGATGAAACGGGACTAAAAATATAAAAGGATAACTGACTGACTAATTGACATATCAATGCACAGTATCGCACAGCCTAAACTGCTAGGGATGGTACAGTGAAAATTTGCATGTATAGTGAGGTTCCTTTTATACTGTAGGTGAGCACTAAGGAATGATTTTTGAAAATGTATACCCTAAGGTGTTGAAAAAGTTGATCAATGTTTAATAGACGCGAGCGAAGCCGCGGCTGATGCGCTCGTACACTGTTATCTTTAATGAAATTTCATAAATGAATTGGCTAAAAGGTTGTTGTAAAAACGCAGGTTAAAGTTAATTATAAGTTTAATGTTAATAGGACTATAATAATGTCGCAAATTACAATTAAATTGTCATATCTGATCGCAAGAACAAAAACAGCTATTACAGATAAAACTGAAGCATCCAGATTATGATTGATAACTGTTAAGCGCTTATTTTATGGAATTCAGCGCAGCAAACGGACATGCAGTTCACGTGATGTTAAGTGACTACTGCAGTCAACTAACACCCGCAATGGATTCGAAACAGACCCATCGTTCTATTGGAAGTTGTTCACGAGTGCGTTGCTATTCCCGACGGAACTTCGTCGCCTCATGTATCCTGTATCCACCTACTACACATTTCAAGCTGAAACAACTTATAACAGCTATTTCACTGCAGAAATGGTGGAACTCGCTCGGGCACACCAGGGAATATTTTTTCCACCAATGAATGTTTGATGTTTATACCCATTAATTTTATATTTGTCCTATTTGTTTAGTTTACCTACATTATTGTATTTACATGCGATTAAAAACAGTTTGAATATGAAAATGTACATAAATAAAAATATGAATCTCTCATTTTTTTATTAAGAGTAAAACTTGGGAACGATTGGATCAATTTTTTTAATAAGTTCAAGGGAAGTTTTTTATTATTTTGTGTCGGTTTTTGTTTTGTTTGGAGTTGTTTATGTTATGAAGTAGTACCTAATGATAAGAAGCTGCTGCAGCCCCTGACATTTATAACCACAGATGCGGTGCTACTTCTGAGGACATATACCGATTCCTTCGTTTTCTGCGTATGCTGTCTATCACAACCTTACACCGAAACATAAGTAGTACAAACTTTATTGTTTCACACACAATAGGTGTGACGATGGTACCGTTAATGTTTTATTGTAGACTAACTTTTCCTCCCATTATTTTTTTACATTTTTTTTTAATATACACTGACTGCAGTTCTAGAAATATATCTACAAAAAACTTATGTAAAAGAAAAACATGTAAGCAATTGTTTAAAAAATATTTAAACATTTATTGAATGTTAAACATCCCTTTTCCTTATTTTAGTTTATTGATATCTTATATGAAGAGTACCCTGCCACTATTTTATTCCACACGATTGGCGCATGACTCGTAACAATCGACAATCTGACTAACATAAATCGCGCGTACATTCTGTATTGATAGCAACACCCTACTCGAATTTACTCCTCGAGTTTACTCGAAATCAAAAAGGTGATCGAAATCACTAGAATCCTCATAATGCGTTTCCAAAGAGTATATAAGTGCATTTTTATGAGCACACGAAACTAGGCATTAGCAAATTAAATGCTGATTTATGTAGTATCGATATTTTTCAGCAATATCGGTATAAATAGATTAATAAATAATGATAATTGTTTGTGCTGATTTGTATTTGTAAAATGATGCTTCGTTTTCTAATGTAAATTATTTTCATATGGTAAGACACTTGGCCGATATCGAATATGTTACCCTGTAAATCGATACTTCCATATTAAAAATATCGATGATATAGCGGCTATTTGATATGTCGATTTTTTTCCTGAGTTACACTAAATACGGCTAAACGGTAAAACAACAAAAATAATAAAACTAAAAGATATGACAAAAATAAGTAATTAAGTGAAACAGTAATGAAAATGAAGTTATAATGAGGGAATAGGAACTGTGGGGGAGTTTGTTGTAACATTTAAGTCTTATTATAAAGTTTTGCGTTTTGGTGCAGAGGCAGGTGAAGGTAAAAACTGCACTTTAAGAACAATCTAGCTTTACATAGTAGAAATAGATTAGTGGTTTTAAATCTATACACTCATAAATATATTGGGAATAATGGATTATCAGTATTAAGTTGTTGTCGACTGTTCGTGTCATCTTTGTGCATTAGGAAGCGTAAAATGTAAGCAATATAACACAATTACTTTTTATTGCACCAGAAAAATACATTACAATACAGCGTATTTAAACAATTGGCGTCCTTATACTTAGTCAGGGGTGATTTTTTCCAGTCGCCATATTGTCTAATTCCAATACATCCAGCTAAAAATATTTTAAAAAAATATACTCAGTTGAAAGTAATATAAAATAGGCTACATTAATTTACGTTGTATGAGTAATTTAAAACCAAGTGAATAATTCTAGAATTGTACTTGAATTAATAAATAAATATCCTTCTGTAATTTTGTATAAATTGATCCTGATTTTGTAATGTATTTACATCACTTTTAATGTTATCAAATTTCAGTATATTATATATTATATTTACTTGTATATGTATATATTTGTATGTATATATATGTACTATATGATTATGATTAGCATCTTAGAATAAAATTATTAAATCATTGTATTGTTAACAGTCCTTGACAAGTCCACAAATTTTCAAGTAAATTAGATGTTAAAAAAGTATGTGTAAATTATATTGAAATAATCTGACATAGGTATACAGTTACAATAAAGTTAATAATAAGCAGCTAAGAATAGTGGGGAATTGATTAAATGCACAAATTAAATTGAATTAAGTAAATTGAATTTGAATTTCGTTCCTATGTTTCCAATGGTTTGTGATATGTAAACGATAGAGTAGTTGCTCAAGAATATTAAAAAAAAAAACATAATGTTCTAATTTCAACTCTGTGCAGCATTGGACAAATATTTTAACTGAAGATTTACTTTAAAAAATTTAAAGATCATATAGAACACCTTTGATCTATAAGTCCTTTCAGTTTGCCACAGTTTTTATGGAACATTGTGGATGTACCTACACCATACTAATAAGCTAACTTTTAGGTGGTAAACCTTTTTAATAAATTAATTTTTATTTTATGTTCATCCAATAACACCACTCGATCCCTTATTTGGTATTTGAGTACCTAAATAAACAATGTTGTATGCACGCATAGATCTGATTGCAAAGCCTATGGTTGTGTATCTAGATAATTACAAATCTTGGTTACTGCGGTCCAGATATTCAAGTCCCCACCGTGTTAAACTTACAGTATATACACTGAACATCTAAACACCTCACAATATCAGCTTTTTTAAAACAGAAATAAGAGTAGAAAATCAACATGCAATTCACCTGGTATTAAGTGATCTCTGCTGGGCATGTTACCTGTAAACTCATATCTGGTGTGTGCTGGTACACACACCCTTCAAACTGGGGTCAGATGGTGGTGCACGTTGATAGATGTGGGTACAACTGGTGTAAATTGACCATGGCAGCCCTTGACAACCATAACACGCACAACAGACAACGGAACAACGGGTTTGTTTCATAAGTGCAGTGCTACTCTTGAGGGCTAAGCTGGTCACATTGTGTATCCTGTGTGTGCTGCCTGCCACACCCTTCACAACACACAACTTATAAGATTTATTTCACAGCAGAAATAGGTGTATAGGTGTGTGTAACCACCATGTGCCAACCATATGAGTACAAACGCATCCGGGTGAACGTGGATAGATTCTATCTCTAATCATTATTCTTAGCATCAAATCACACTTTATCGTAATTTTGTAACTTTTGCACCAGCACTTTCATTACACTTCGTTGATCTTACTTTACATGAGTGGCAAGTTGAATATCTTTGGTTTGTTTCTCATTATCCGTTACATCTATAAGTCATTGCTTATTAATTAGATGCACATACTCAATCAGTATCAAAAACAATCCACAGAGATTAAGATTTGCTTCCGTAACAAGTTGCATATAATTTAATAATATAATATCTATATGAAATTGTAGAAACTAATCAATGAGTATAATAATTCCTTGTTTTGAGACAGATAAAATAACTGTACTCCGAACAGAATGGATTTGTCAGGGGGATCCAAAGCTGCCTCCTCAATAGACTTGACATTAGAGACTGGCACAAGTGAGAATTCGATCCCTGGACCGTCAGTGGAATCAGACGCAGTTGAAGAGCACTCCGTAAATGACTCAACTCAAGCCAACGACGTCAATAGTCAAAGCACTGATAAAAATCATACAAACGCCGCAAGGAGACGCCTAAAGAAACTCATAGCTGCCGACTTATTAAATACTGAGCCCACTGCATTAGCTAATAATAGAGGTATAACATTATTACCGCTTGCTCCTTCGCCGCCTAAGAGGACACGTGAGGAAGAGAACGTCGTAATGGCTCCGGAGGAATCGCCTACGGCGAATATGGAAGAAACCAACCCTGGGCCATCAAGGGTAATACCGACGTTAAGGGAAACTGAGGGACTTTCAAGAGTGGGCATACGCAATTGTGAGCCCATGACTGTAGCACAAATGGAGCTTACACATCGCTGCATCAATCTAGCTATTGCCAAAGCTGTGAGGGGCACCGGTCCTACATTTCTGGGATTCTCACCCAGGCCTGGCTGGATATTGATCACGTGTGAAAATGAGTACAGCCAGAAATGGCTTAAGAATAAAGTACCAGCATTAAAACCTTGGGTTGGAGCAGACCTGTCCGTTATGCCAGACGAAGAATTGCCTAGACTGATTCATTGCACCGCCATTATCCCTAGTAGCGAAGTGAAAACTCCTGATGAAGCTTTGCGGCTGCTGAGAGCGCAAAATAATGGCCTCGATACTGAGCACTGGGTGACCCTCGTCAGCAAGGAGGAAGAGGATGGGATTGAAGTGACTTTCTCCATAGATGAAAACTCTGCTGTGGCCTTAAAGGAGGCGGGCTTCGTGGCCTCGATTGGCTTTAAAAAAATTACCTTAAATGTCAGAGAGTATATGGTAATGGAAATGCCGTCGGAGTTAACGGAAGACTCCGACCGACGAGAGGCACCTCAAGTATTTGCTCAGGAAAATGGAAACTATCAAGCCTCTGGCGATTCGGCGGGACCTAATTCGAGCAGAGGCAACACAAGAGGGCAAGCAACCTGATGGCGGGGGCCGAGACCCGCGTCGGGTCGCCAAACCAGAGGAGTAAGATTTTCTTTATTTTGATATTACCTGTATCAAGTGAAACCAATAGCTGTAATAAAGGTATTGTACAGAGTACACTTGAGAATTGTGTCCTTACTTGGTCTTCAGAAGTCATATATTTAATATGTTGTGAGTTGTAATACGGATGGCAGTCCGCATTTGCTACTTCATAGCAAAAAACCTGAACTATTTTGTCAGACCGTACAATTCAATAACTTCGTGACGAAGTTATTGGATTAGAAAAACGTGACAATAATTTTACTAGAGATAAGTAGTGTGAGTGCTAATGTTTAATAGTAGGGCACCTAATCATAGTAACGGTCGTCATGACTTCAACTTTGAAAAATGAAATGGTCATTTAGTCTAACTAGTCGGTTAATCTACTTAAATTTTGAATTCCAAATGATATTATTTCTCAAACCTCAATATTCAGACGTAAATTAAAATGGAAAATGTGTAAATTATTAAGGTAAGTTTTCTTCTATGTTAATTAAACTTTTCTTCAATAAATTAGTCGTTTACATTAAAACTGCACGTTATGCTAAAAATTTGATTCTACTGACACAAATTATCTTATTTATCTAAAGAATCTCTAGATATGATTACAATTTCGCCGTTTACTATTCAAATATTCGCCACTTTGCTATTCAAATATGATTGGCGTTTATTTACATTATATTTTAATATGAATAACTGTTACATTATAATATAAACCTAATTATTGTAATTTTGCATATATTCTTTTATTGTATTTCAGAAAAAATAATAAAAATATTTATGAAATAAATCTAGATTATTTATTACTTTTTAATTAACATTATTCGGTACTTACTTAAATAAGTATATTTTATAGCGACAAAACTTCAGCTTAAATTCTTGGAAGTCAAGTCTCGTTACACAAAGTGCATATTTTTCAGCGTCGGTAATTTTTATACAACCTATTTGCATTAAACCTGTGGCTGTAAACTGTTTATACAGTGTTCGTTTCTAGTTAGAGTCACTAGAAGTTACATATGTTGC
The DNA here is from genome assembly GCA_018248235.1 of Choaspes benjaminii. Lineage (NCBI taxonomy): Eukaryota > Metazoa > Arthropoda > Insecta > Lepidoptera > Hesperiidae > Choaspes > Choaspes benjaminii. The sequence continues at coordinate 4,189 of DWIE01000642.1, read as the reverse complement.
ATTATCATTTGCGGGCTGAATGTCAAACTCGTAACTGGGAAGGTTAAATCATTACTGTTCTGTGAGTGTTCTACTGTGTTCGGTGATTTTGTTTTTTTTTTTTCAAGTTTGTTTTCTTATATATTTTTTGTGTAAAATCGATCGAACGATTTTTTATGGAGTGCTATTAAAAACAAAACAGATATTATTTTTTATTAACGTACCCGTCGTCAAATGTATCTTACATTAGACTTCATATTGTGAATTTTCTATGGTAATAACTGTTATAACATATTTTTTACGTAAGTGCAAGTAATAATTGTACTTTTTTATTATGAAGTAGCACATGCATCAACAACTCCTGATAATGCTTTCCCTGGCTTGGATCGTCGTATCGATTCTACTTTCTTCACAATGGTCAGAAGCATACAAAGCCCTGGTACTCTTCCCGTTCCCTGGCGGGAGCCATTCCATCCTTGGCGATAATCTGGTTAAACTATTAAGCGAGGCTGGGAATGAGGTTACCTACATAACGACTCAGCCAAGAGAAAAACCTCCGCCAAGGGTTAAACAAATTGACATAAGCGGAAATAAACAAGTGTTCCCAGAGAGCTCGAAAAGCATAAAAGCGGCACTGAATAAGGAGATCAGTATGTCAAATATAGTGAATTTCTTTGGCAAGTTATTTGAGTTGAGTTCCCTCACACTTCAACATGAGGGTGTCCAGAAGCTGCTAAACGATCCCAATGAGAAATTCGATGTTGTAATCGTCGAGTGGATGTTCAATGATGTGTATGCTGGATTAGCACCATTATTCGGCTGTCCGTTGATCTGGTTGTCCAGTATCGAGCCTCATTGGTGGATATTGAAGATAATAGATGACTTGCCAAGCCCAGCTTACACCTCAGACCCAGTTTCCAGCAACCAGCCACCGTTTTCCTTCTCCCAGCGGGTACAGGAACTGGGAATGCAAGTTTCTGGTCTGACGTTGCAATATTTTTACACATCAAGTCTTGAGATATCCCAATACAAAAATTTTATAGCGCCAATAATACAGAAGAGAGGGAATCCGGTGCCTGACTTCGAAGACGTGAAATACAACGTGTCTCTGGTTCTTGGGAATTCTCATGTGTCTATGGGAAAACCGACAACACTGCCTCAGAATTACAAGTCAGTTGGGGGTTACCATGTCTCGGACGATGTGAAGCCATTGCCAGTGGATCTTGAGAAGCTATTCCAAAATGCAAACCACGGAGTGATATACTTCAGTCTGGGGTCCACTGTAAAGAGTACGTCCTTGCCGGACGAGATAAAACAGGGCTTGCTCAAGATATTTGGCGAGTTGAAACAGACAGTATTGTGGAAGTTCGAAGAGGATTTGCCTAACCTGCCTCCCAATGTCAATATCGTGCGGTGGGCGCCACAATTAAGCATACTCGCACACAACAAATGTATACTTTTCATAACGCACGGGGGGATTCTGTCTACAATAGAAGCGGTTCACTTCGGCAAGCCTATCATTGGTGTACCCATCTTCGCTGATCAGTTCAGTAATATAGATAGGGCCGTGAGGAAGGGGTACGGTAGGAAAGTTCCACTGTCTTATACAATGGCTGATGACTTGAAGGTGGCTATCGAAGAAGTTTTGGGCAATCCCAGATATGCGAGCAAAGCGAAGGAGCTATCCTTCATCTACCACCACCGGCCGGTGCCCCCCGGCAAGGAGCTGGTGCACTGGGTGGAGCACGTGGTGACCACACATGGCGCTCCACATCTCCGCTCTCCAGCGTTACAGCTGCGCTGGTACCAGAAGTGGTACCTGGACCTCGCTTTACTGCTGATCATCCCAATATGTGGACTGAAGATGTTCAAAATAGTGTGTGTTTTGTGCGGCAAAGTGAACAAAGTGAAACAGAACTAATATGTAAAGACAGTGTTTAGAATAAGTGATTCAGTATATAATTGGTGTAGTAAAAGTTAAGTATTTAGAATTAATTACTTGTTTGTTGCTATTTTTGGTGCTTGTCATCATAATGTAGTACCGTCGTCATATTTAACTCTTCTGCAAAACTAGTGTTCGCACACAGCTCAAGCTGTGTTCAATTCTGACCTCAAGAGTAGCACATATGTGGCTGTTATGTTTATAATAAATGAGGTGTTGTCATTTTGATATAGTTCATACTTTATATGCATGGGCTGTAGTAGCCACTTACCAGGGGTGGTAAGTGACAAACTTACCTCCACATGGACTGCAACCATAACATTAACCCCTCTTTAAGCCTTCTGGCGAGATGTTCAGTATCACGTCTTACAATTTGCACTGGAAGCTGGCAGAGCAACCATGGGTTCTGGTGTCACAGCTACTAAACTCCATCTATAAATTGATTCAACTACTTTGTTTCCTCCTGAGCCTTGGTGTTCTGTTCTGTAAGTTCTTACTGTGTAGTTTCTAACTTTCATAACATCTGTCTTTGACCCTATAAATTCTTTATATCAAGTGAAGATAGTATCTATACATATATGCGCAAACCTATCTATAGATATATATATGAGCGACGTAAAACAATTCTCTCTATGTCGGTCTGTCTGAACGCAATTAACTCAAAAACTACTGTATGGCTTTCAATATTCTGTCCACCGATGGGCGGGTGATTCATAAGGAAGGTTTACATATATAATTAATTAAGGTTATGTATAAATTGACAGAAATGTATCATACATTACAAACACGAGGTCTATGTCCTCAAGGGTAGCACCGCTTCTGTGATTATAGATGTCATGGGTTGCAGTAGCTACTTACCAGCAGGCAGACTGCAAGCCTGTGTGCTACTTCATAACATATACTTCAAAAAAAAAGAAAAGAGAAACTCCTAGGACCTAGGTGGTAGATGTAAGATGAGCAGCTTAAATTATGCGTGTGTTTATAAGGGCAACGATAACTATTTTAAATTTATATAAGTATAATGGAACATTTATCATTCCAAATTAGTTTTATTGAAATACAATTGGATGAATAAAGATTTTCACACCTTTTTTGTGTTTATTGCTTCCTATGTCCTTGTACTGTATTATATAGTACTTCCAGCCTTAGACGGCGTCCCCGTCAAAGTGCTAGACCTAAAAACACCGACCTTCCTTCAATCTTAGCGATCCCCTAAGCCGAGGTTCGAACCTCTCAGAGAGGTGCCCTTAGGCTGGATCACAGTCCCATTTTGCTTTCATGCTTCAATTCATTCCGGCTGACTAAATTCAATACCGCCCAAGACCCTCTGTTTACTTAAGCATTTTGCTCATTACAAAAAATCGGTGACGCTGTAAAAGCCAGTAGGGCTAACAGCAATGACATTTCGAAAAAAAAAATCTGCTGTATATTAAAAAAAAACACATTTTTGTTAAAACATCCTGTATAATCTTGAGCTACTACACAATCCAAATATACTTGTACGCGATACATACACAGAGGCAAATAATTAATATTTCCACCCTAGGTCCGCACAACCAGACCAACGATACCGGCAAAGAAAACGCGCTGTTAATAAAGTACTCCAATACGATACTAAGAAACAAAGTAAAAGAACACGAAGGTCGCGAACATGAAAGACATTTCTTTAGAACTTTCTTATTTCTATCACAACATGCTTCGTCGCTTTGCATATAACAAGGGGCCAACGAACGAGAGCGAGGTGAACCCGCGAATACGAAGTACCTCAGGTAACGTACCTACTGCAATTTGAGAGTAACATTGAGTCCTTTATGTTTGTCATACTCTTTTATGTAATCTTAGTAAGACTGTTTTGGGTGGGTATCGTGAATAAGCTGTGACTGGCCTCAAAGAGAACCACGGTTTTTCTGGGTTGTTCATCCCCACTTGCTTATATCAAAATTACGTGATACTAAGTGGCTAATGTAACAACACTAGCGGCATCATCTCATGAAATCTAATATTCGTTTTTATCGAATAGAAAGTACACTAATTTTTAATTAGGACCATAAACTGTCGAACAGTGGAACTTCTATCAAAATCTAATTGACCTTAATAGATATTACGGGATGCTCGAATAAACATACTAACATATATAAAATTCAAACAATATTTTTGTGATCAAAGTCGTTCTTTTCATGGAACCTGATATTTTTTTTAATAGTCATAATATTATGTACAAACACAGAGCTCTACTATTTAATAATAGTTTAAAATTATGAGGTATTC
>DWIE01000641.1:0-13700 GCA_018248235.1 Choaspes benjaminii | reverse complement strand
GCTATCACACCCTTACACCGAAACACAAGTAGTGCGAACACTACTGTTTCACGGTATAAATAGGTGTGACGGTGGTATCGACCCAGTCGAACATATTCATGTTCTACCACCCGTTACAAACTAACTATGGCGTCGGAGAACCACTGACACAGTAGCATCATGACATTCTCAACACAAAACAAAGTATTTATGATATAGATTTTACCTACGAAAAAATATATGAATTTAAAAAATACAAAGTTTTTTCAGCGCATTCTGTAACTCTTTCTACGTAAAAAAAATTCAGCTCCTAATTCTTAACAAGGCTATCTCATAAATTGAAGCTTTATAGAAATCGATTTAACCCGTTCCATGGAAATTTTTGTAGATAACATGAATTATGTTTCTAGCAGGAATAGAAATCATAATCTATTTGAAAGTCACAAGTAATGAAACCCGGTACTGAATCAGAATCCGACAATGGTAATCATTTTAAAATAGAGTAATTAGAGATTTTTCCGCCAGCCTTTTTCTCTAGGTCATCTGCCCCATAAGCCTAATGGGGTAAAGCCGATTATTGTAACACTCACATTCATCTAGTGTACATAAAACACCTTATGACAAAATAAAAGTTTAGAATTTGAATTTGACGTTTCTGCAATACATTATTTTCAATACATGGAATTGTTTATTTTATTCAATGAACTAACTAAATAGGATGATACAAAATCTACACACAATAAATAATACAAAACTGTTTACGTTCTTGTATAGCATTGTCACTTAACTGTACCATTTCCAAATGAAAAACTGAATGTATTATTCAAATGTGAATGAATAATAAATGGCGAAGTGGATAATGCATTGAATATGAATAAGTTTTCTCACTGTAAAACAGTATTCTGTCATATATTATCACTAGCTTTTTATATTTTTAGAAAAGTTAATTAATGATGTTGTAAAAAAATGTTATATTTATGGGAATGACTACTGCAAATACAGAAAAAAGCAATACAATTTGTTACGTGTGTCAACAACATTTGCAAAATGTTCATACAAAATTCTACCCAATTTTAATACAGTAATTTGACTATATACAAATTATAGAATGTGTGTAATAATGCTTTATAAATTACACATCAATTATAAAATGTATGTAATAATGCTTTGTAAATTACTCATAAATTATTAAATGTATGTAATAATGCTTTATAAATTACACATAAATTTATCTTTCATACCAGTCAAATAGATAATGATCTTTAAGGTACTTACTTTTGAGTACAGTATCCAGCAGCGAGTAGAGGTCCTTTTCAGATTGGAGGTAATCATCATCTTCATTAATGGGCCAATCGCAGGACAGTTTATACTCTATTATGTCTACCCTTTGGCCCGAGTCTTCCGGGATTGTGTACAACCTGTAGAACATAATTAAAAAATGTAGTCTCTGACAATTTATAAAGCCTAGGATTAGGTTTGTGTAAAAACAAAAGAATATAGATATTAGTTAAGCATTTATGCGTGTACAGTGTACGAGTATACAGGCAGTAGTGTGTGTAATGTTTTTTGTACAAAATTAAATGTATTTGTAATACATATTATACAATATCATTAGTTCCTCCGTATAAACTTTAACTGGGCCAATATACACACCTCTATGTATGCATGATTTTCTTAAAAAGAGTTACAATGTGTTCTCTTCATGTATTAATTTATAGATACTACAGCTACTCGGTCCCATATTGCTGTGGCTCGGTCTGGTCTAATGGGAGGGCCACTTATCAAGTTAGAAACTACTCTACCTCTCAATTTGGGCCAAGCAAGACATATGTACAACATTTCATTGAAATTGGTTCAATGGCTTCAGATATTGTGTGGACAAACATTGTGACATAAAATTAAACTAAAAATGTACTATTTTTTTTATCTATTTTACATTAATTAACATATTCCGCAAGCTTTCCTGCTTAGAAAATTTGTTGTACATGTAAGAAACATACATCTGTCAATATGTCTATGCCCTAAATCTATCTTATTAGAAAGTTTGTTTAATCGTGGTGATAGAAGCTGTTTAGACATTTGAAGCAGGTTATTGGTGTTATGAACTCCAGCGGTCAGTTAACGGCAAGTGCCTCATGTCCAGTTGCTACTCTTATTTCTATGTTATAAATATGATTTTAAGCTATGATTAATAAAGATCAGGTCAGCTTGTTTGAAGATCACACTTCCCCTATGGAATTGTTGCCTTTGTTTAATGTGATTAAATTCTAATATAGATAGCATGCACTTATATCATGCATTAGATATTAGATATATCTTTATGCTTAGAAATCAATTAGAGCTATAAACTCGATATCTTATCAACTTGATAAACACAATTGCATACATTATTTTATGTGTGAAAGATGGTCTAATTAATGTATTCTATATTACAATAATCTTGCATTGATTATAAAATAAATATTAACTGATTATTTCTACATCTTAAGTCATAACTAATAGAGCTTACTAATTACACATTACTAACTGAAAATTTTTACAGTAAATAATTTTTTTGGATATTGTTTCTTTTGATTTTAGCTTATAAGTAAGTAAGTACGTAGATCGTGAATACCCGTTATATTCAAAAATGTGTGAGATCCGCGATAATGAAAGTTTAAAATCATATGATTAGTAAGGACTACACACAAAGAATGAGTGGTCAGATTTATACATATCCAACACTTGCAGCGGTATGGTGTAGTGTACCCAAATGCAATATTATTAATAATACATGTTGCAATTCAAAATAAACAGTAAAATTAGTTTGGACACTTTTGAACAGCAAAAAGGACATCAAAGTTGTTCTAGTGAAATCCACAAATAAATATACAAACAGCAAAAAATTCAATAAATATTTTTGTGTTCAAATATGATTTCTTGACCAAACCCATTATTTTTAATATATTAAATTTAGTCTGGGGTTAGAAAATGTGCCTGATAAATGGGAATAGTCTCACCCTATATTATGTGGAACCTAAACATAAATAGCAAAATGTGGGTGATGTTCACCCTTGCTTTCAACTTCAGATAGAATCAGGAATTCCCTCATAGACTATTGTTACATGATAATGAATAATATAACTATCAATTAAAGTAATTTTAGGTTACTTTAGTTTTATTTTGTTCATTGTTTGTCTGTACTGATATAAAGATTAAACCTGCGTAAACAACTGAAAATCAGGGACCACATAGCAATTTATATAAACAATGAAAATGTTTTCGTTAGTCAATCTACATCTAATACACTACTAGATCACAATTTAGAGTGTATAACATTATCAATGAAAATACAACAACAAAAAATTTCATAATCAAATATAGGTCTGCATTTAAAAAAAAAAGCAGCTGTCATACACTGACTTAAAAGTATTCCATAGTTAGTTCCATTCCAGGTTCTTCAGAATATAATTAAGTAATTTGGTGGTGTTAATGATACGATTAAATAACAATAATGTCGCTGGTATTCTACAAGTCTCGAGATGATAGCGTAAATGTTGACAGCAAATATTCGTAGTACCCACCGTGGGCGATGCAAAGGAAAACAACATTATGATTCATTACACTCAAGAACATAACAGTGATGAATGGATAATCATCGCACAATATACTCATTTATTTAAAAATAAATCTGATGATATAAATTCAAATTCTACCGGTTTAAAAATCGAATCTTAAACAGGTGATCATAAAAACTTGTGCAAACATGTTCTGTTAGAACCTCTACTCACGAAAACATGGAATATGATAGTGTTGATGGAAATACAGATTCTTGGCACTCACCATGTCTGATCATCGGAAAAGTTCAAAGATTCCACGTCGATCAGATCAGGATCGATCATATCTTTGTTTATATTTTGATCAATCTGATTCATAATACCAGTAACGTCGAGACATCAATTTGGCACTTCTCACTATACACATACAAATTTTTCACAAGAACTACATTTACTATAAGAAACACTGTAAATATAATAAAGAAAAAATGTACTAAATATCAACCAACACGAATTGTCCCAGACAAGTTTAGTTTGGAATTTGACATATCACCAAAAGTGCCAAAAAGTGACGAAACAACGGTAAATTCCATAGACATTTGTTTTTTACTTTTTAGTCCTACAACTTGGGCAATGTGAATTAAACATACAAGTGTAACCATAGACAATAAAAACCCCCACTGTTTTACGTATTTTTACCAATGTTTGAATCAACATTTTAATATTAATTAATCTGTTTTTTGCATATTAATTAAATATTGATGTAAATGCCTTAATTAGTCCTTGCTTATGGTGTTATATATGTTTTATTCTAGTAACACTGTAAATGCTTATTAACGCCAATATCTAATGTTGCCATACCAAATTTGACAGTTTTTCCTAATCATAGGGTATTATTTATTTAAAGATATATAATTAACGACAATAAATATTAATAAAGAATTCATATTCTTATTTTATCAAGTAAATTCTAGAAGTCAAATTCCTATTTTAAAATACCTGCCACCTTTACTATCCGGACATCATATGAAAACGCATCACTGTATAAACTATTTTTAACTGCACAAATGATTAAAGATTTTAAAAAAACTTCAGAGTTTATAGAACAAATCATCTTTCTAGTTGCAAAAGACAGGTTTTGTACAAAATATAACATATTTGTATTTCTAATACCCTGGAATCCATATTTTATCTTTGTGTCTGGTGTGATAAAGAGAAAAATCTATGTTTGCGCTAATATGTTCTCTATAAAATATGGTATGCAACTCTTTTTTTTTTAAATGTTTTTTGATTTCATAATACATTTTAACTGTTGTAGCTTACTATAGTTGGAAATTAGTAAATTTATATATTCTTATAACGTTAAATATATTTCTCACAATATTTAAATATTTTTTTTTTACGAAATAGGCATATGTAGATACGGGAAAACATAATTTGTAAGTGGCAACTCCAACCTGCTGTCATAGCCCATAGAGTATTATCTATTCTTTTTGTCTACGGACACGTCTTGAGCACGTTGTTATTCCGTAGTTTTTAGCGAAAAACTACAAAAATGTCGGCCCATCTTAACTGGATGATCATCCGCAACAACAGCGCTTTTCTCGTGAAGAAGAGCAACATTAAGAAGCCGTTCAGCAAAGAGCCGAACAATGTGACTAACCTCAACTCGTTCAAGTACAACGGGCTGATTCACAAGAAAGCTCTCAGCGTGGTCGAGAACCCCGACAGGTCCGGTTTCACTGTTGTATACAAGAAGGCGAAGGCAACCAACAAGCCCGCGAAGAATTTGGTGAGGCGTCAGTTCAAAACCGGCGCCAGGAGGTCGCTGTTCAAAGTGAAGAGGCTGCTCAAAGCTAACTACTACCGCACAGACCTCTGCAAGGCCACGCTCCGCCGCGCCTCTGCCATCCTCCGCTCCCAGAGGCCTATTAAGGCGAAGAAAGCCAAGGCGGCGCCTGCTAAAACTGAATAGACCTTACATGTAAGCATTAAATAAAAAAAGTATAAAAACCTACGATACTCTTTTATTTCTATTCTGTTTAGAGTACCTGTAGTTAGCACAGCTGTAAATTCATCATAGTTGCAATTAGTTTTATGTTCAGATAACTTTTGCTGTAGAATAATAACAAATTTAATCTTAGCTATTTCTTTATTTGAATCAAGAACCATACTTATTATAACTGTAAAGTATTTGTAGCTACTTAGTTTCAATTTGAATGATGTAGGTGTTGGCACATACAAAATATATGATGTGACAAATTTGTCTGTAGGAGTTCAGTAACAGATGTATACAGTAGTCACTTAATACTAGTTGAATTGCATACCCGCTAGCTCTTATTTCTATAAAAAGAAGTATGGGACAGTTGTAATATAATTGGTAAAAAATGAAACTTCTAATATTTGTCTGATTCTTTATTAATGATTTTATAGTACACATTTGAAATGTTGAATAAGTTCGTTAGGTACTAATCATAGATTCATATTTTTAAAATTGCTGTAAGTCCAGTAATAATATGATATAAAAACAGGCCAAATTAGTTACAACTTTCTAGTTAGAACAGTTAACATCCTATAAATTTGCGAGTCATAAAGTATGTATTGTCAGTACCACCATCACAGCTAATTTTGCTGTTAAGTAACTTGCAAGTTGTGTTGTTTTAAGGTGTGGAAGCCAGCACACATAGGATATATACTCGTATATGTTCAGGTTATGCAGATGTGACCAGCTTCAAATATGACTGGATAAGTTTTTAGCTGAATACACCTGTCATAGGCTGTATCAATCACATAACAGAGTACTGTACTATACAGGAGAACTGTACCTTACTTTTGTTTGCTACTCTCAATTACAAAAAAAATCATTGTAGCACCTAAAAGTTGACATCATCCAGAACGTGCTGGGGTCTCTTGATAGCAAATGAACCATGCCAATGAACTATATAACCACTAGCCATTTCCCACGTGAAGTTATTTTAGTGACTTACCAAGGGTAGCATTAATAAGCAAAGCCGTTGATGACTAAGGAAATCAAAATACGACATCCACAGTAGTGTGGTCTAATCTAGGTGGCTAGATGGGGGGATGATGTCACTGTTTGTCAGGTCATTTTCTTTCAATGGTGCGAAGGTCAATACATAATCAACAGGCTGCAATTAGATGAAGGGAAAACTTTCCTGGCATGGGCAATAGTCATGACTTTTTATATGTATAATAACATACATAACATATACGGGCTTGGGCATTCGCTTCTCTTATATACCTAATGACATTTGCTCTAATTTAAATATCAATGGGGATATTAGATGAAATCGTATAAATGTAATAAAACACTTTTTTTGTTTCATTTAATGATTATTCATAGGCTCATAATGAAATAATGTGGTACTACTGGATACATTACAGCAGTTTTAAAAAAAAGAAAATCACAATTCAAATATGAACAAATCCATAGTAAAGTTGAATTAACATATTGAACTTCAGGAGGTCATTTTATCGTAATTGCTGAATAATTGTGAAGCAAAAGGGTGTGATATTTAATTTACCTCTATGGATTGATATTTTGTTATTTCATTGCAATGCAACTTTAACATGATAAACATATATATTGGTCTCATACATGATCATTAATTCCAGCATCGGTAAACACAATGTGATTATAAAATTATAAATAAATTAAACAATTATGCAAATGTTATTATAAGTTAAATTCAATATTTGTGATGTCAATTTGTCGTGGACCAATATTTCATTATGCAAAAATAAATAAACAAAACGCATAGATCTAGTAAAATTGTAATGAACTTGTGTTTTTGGAATACACAAATCACAGTTTCATTGTAGCATTGTTTATAAAAGTTCTTAAATATGATTGTTGCCAAACTTAATAAATTCACAATAGACAGACTTAACACTAATGGCATAAAACAAGTAAAATAAATAGATTTTTTTATAGTACCAAGTAGCACATAGGGTTCCTGTCGATCTGATGGTATGTGGTTATTGCAGCCCATGACATCTATAACCCAGATTACAGATGCAACTCTTGTGGAGCCAGACACGTGGCTGTGATATTCTAGACAGAATATGGTGGCTATCACACCCTCACACTGAAACAAATAGTGCAAACTTCTGTTTCACGGCACAACAAGGTGAGAAGATGGTGCCGATCTAATTGAAGATGAATATTCTACCACCCATAAAAAATATTCAAAATGCATAATGACTATCAGTAAGTGTGATGTGCATGTTATAAAATCAGTTTATTAAATTCGGAATTTCTTAAGTCCCTACACCCTACCTGCACACAAGCTTACTTGTGCTAAAAACTTGAAAATGAAATTAAACAGCCTTTTCCCTTTCTGTTGAAACTATTATTTTGTGTAATGTTGATAATACATTATGCACAAAGTTGTACGGGGGAAATACACAGAGCATCCCAATGTGTTTCGAAACACTGAGATGGTGGTATGAAACTAATTCAACTTGGAGTTCCATCACCCAATTAACTTTCCATACGTGATGAAACTTGTTTCCTCTCGACGCAGGGATCAAACGCGTTACCCTACGTTTGCAGACGAATTCATCGCTAAGTGCGCCAGAGTACGTTCTGATTAGTTTTGGGTTTCCTTTATAGGTACACGAAGAACCATGTTTATAGGTAAAGTTCTCGATATTGGTCGTAAAAACATTGTTTGATCTCGTGTAATTGCTTCTCCGAAATCATTAAATCCCGTTTTACTATAAACAAGTGTAAATGATTCAGCAAATAAATTCATTATTTTTAGTACAAGTAAGACTGTGTTAGGTTTAGTTTAATGACTTAAAACTTAATAACTTTAACATACGAGGACTAAAAGGCAACCATGGTCATCTCATGCCTCGAGTTTAGTACAAAAATATTTCTCTACAAAAATGCAAAATGCGTTTTTAAGGAAATAAACAGAACAATTTTACTTTGGCGTCTAACAAACAAATGATGTTAATTAAATATAGATAGGGTCACATATTTTTAAACTAATTTCGATGCATGAGCTAATCCCGTTTGCCTCATCGATAGTTAGCAAGAAAGCAGTCATTAGAAATACAAACAACTTTGTTTTGTGATAGGTGATACAGTGGGTTACAAAAAGCGTCAGGTACAAAATACAATAGTTGTGAAAATAAAAGGCACATACATTTAACCTATGTAAAAGGCACTATACACTGAAATTCATTTTATACATAACTACATTCATTAACACATTTACACAGACAATTCAATTCTAAACACATGTTCAATTCATTATTGAATACAAATTTTGTTTCGGAAACATGTTATTAATATTCGTTTGTTACGAGCTGCCATGAAGTGCGTATTTGAAAATGTAGGTCAAACTGTGCTTCGTGAAAGTTCACAAAAAATCGATTATTAATTCAATCAGATAGAAAACGTACTGGGCGTTAGTATTTCAACAGCATTTTAACACAGTTATCGATATATATAATTAAAGTAAATCTAACTTCAAAATATTAATTTATAAATAATAATTTGGGATTGCAACATTCGTTTCATTTCATGCTCATACTAAAGTCAATCTATCCTTAAATTTAACCGTACTACAAGCTCTTTAGTTATTGACGCTTTCAATATTAATATTATTATTTATTAATATACAAATTCCATTTAATATTCGTTTTATCTATCTACGGTTTACACATATATTTAGACACATATCCTATGTAGGCACACATTTATTATAACTATTAATTTGATGACAAGTAGGTGAGTAGAGGCGTAATAAAGGAGGCAATGGTGGGATAACTTAAGGCTCTAAACAACGATCTATACTAAAGCTTTTGAGACAATATGTAAAAAATAAATACAAACATTTCGACTTATTTCGTGTACTGATACATATTTTTAGTGTGCTACATTCCGTCTTGTCCACTGAAGTTATAATACAAATAGAATAACTAATAATACTGATGGCGATAATACTACCAAAATTGAAATTTTTAAAGACAGACTTACAAAATTTTGGACAGTTTTGGAAATTTTATTCACATAAATGTAGCTCTACGGAACAGCCGTTTCTATATTTCAGTTTTATTTTAAGATTAAATTTTTCGTAGTACTTATTATACTAGCTAACATTTTTACACCGACACGTATTTAACTAATCTTGGACAAACCCCAGGAATTAATGATAAAAAATTATTTCGTTATTATTGTAAATCATTGTTTGTTGGTTTTTAAAACACAATGCAATTTATTTGTAAAAATAAATTAACTAACTACAATTTTTTAAATTACCCATTTGTTTGCGTTGACTTCATGTTATTAACCTAGAGCAGTATCGCGTTTGACCATGCATATCCTAAATATATAATTTGTGCAATTGTCTTATCCTACGTTTTACATACTAATTACGGAAAATAAGGTACGAAATGCAAATTAAATACATAAAATAATATAATGACTAGTAATCAATAAAATAGCCATATAATAGAAAATAAAAATAATTCCTGACAAGTTGCCATGAATGACCTTAAAATTAACATGTAAATGGAATGTGATCTTTATGTTACTAAATGTAATATTATAAATGGCTACACAATTTGTTTGGACAAAAGGCGGTTGTTTATAAATCAATGGGAATACATTTGGATGTATGCGATCTCTGTAGAGTAAAAACAAATCACTGGTTCCAAAAATGGTGTTTTTTATAGTAAAAAAGGGGGGGGGGGGCAAACAGGCAGGCGGCTCACTAGATGGTAAGCGATTACCGTCGCCTATGAAAATTTGCAACACCAGGGGAGTTGCCAAAGCGTTGCCGGCCTTGAAGGACTTTTCACATCTTGTTTGAAGGACCCCATGTCATAGTACGCAAGGAAAACCTCAGGAGGAATTTCATTCCACAGTTTGCACGGTTGGGGGAGGAAACTCCGTGCGTATCGAAGTGTAAAGGACCGCCAGGTGTCCAACTGGTGCGGGTGGAACCTCCTCCTTCGGCGATTGGTTTGTGTGTTTTGTTAGTTCGATTATCGAGTGTGTGTTCTTATGAGAGTAAGTACATAATTATATATTATATAGTATAATAAAATTACATAAAATAGTCTCAAGAAAAACTAGTCGATTGAGTTTTCAACATTATCTCGACACTAGACAAAATGTGGTTCTCTACTAAAATATTAGAAAGATAATCTTAACCACGAAGGGACATTTTAGTGGAACTTATCACCATGTGACATTACATACTCTCACAAGCGTTCCATATGTTTTTATGGTCTACTGGTATGTATACTGGTTAGTCATATTGATCTTTTCTGCTCATCACCGGCTAAAATTCGCAGTGCGGCAGGTTACATTGAATAACTAGACAAACGAATGGGGGACCTGCAATCTTTGTTTACTGTATGAAATAAATAAATACTTTACTTCATATAATAAACTGAAAATCTCATTTACTGATTACTAATACTAATGAAGGTAGAAATTCAAATTTAATGTCATATACTTCTAGCTCATTCCCTTGCCAACAGAAGAACGGTTCCCCACTGGATATGTTCTCAGTCTTAACTCAATACTACTCGGTAAGCACCAAAACAAATGTGCGTTTAGTTAACTTCGTTACTTAGAGTTAATTCTACATACTTATATAAACAACTTGGTGCTTACATGTTACTGAGTGCACTTACTGGTTTACGGATAATTGTGATACGAAACGGTATTTAACTATTGTGGATTAATTGATTCAAAATTGTGTACATTAAATTCTATCTGTTGGTATTAACTAATTACTGTAATCTTATTGTAGAACACTGTCTTGTTCATTCATTAAGGAATGTAAAAATCACATCGTTTTATAAACTTAATATTAAAAGGACTGTAAAATCTCTTATTTTTGGATGCGTTGAAACTTCAATAAAAGTGTTTAAACATGAACATGTAAATAAAAATTTTGGGAATAAAAACTACTACAAAATACTAGAATTTATGTAGCAGGTGCTTTGGATTGACGTTACACGCTGCGTATTACATACAGTTACCTCGATATACTTCCAAAGAATCAATTTGGACCGCACCAAAATCTATTCACAAGCCAGCTTGCTATCGAATGAACTCAGCGCAATACCAAACGCTTGTAACGCGCAAAGCGGATACCTGAAATCCATAGTGAAAATGTCTTCTGATATCCGACCAAATTGCATCACCACATAGTCTGGTTCCGAGTCGTGTACAATCTGGAAGTTCTTTACGCTTGCCTGGGTTACCCTTCCGTGGAAGTTGAGGACGTAAGACTGGGTTTCGTCGTTCCAAACTGGCGTTTTGTTATGCAGGACAACGATGTCGTCGAGATTTTGACCTTTCCAGCGTTCGAGGAGCGTTTCGCTTTCATCCTGGGGCGCTATTGTAACACGTTGTCGTTCTTGCGTCATTCCTGGTAGGACGACTGTCATTTTGCGTGGTCCCTTGAAGCCTAGGACATTTGTGTCATACACAACAGCAGCCAGCTCATGCCTGGTCCTCGCGCGGTCGTGCTTCCTCCACGCCTTGCCGTTGTCGTAAACCGTGAACGCCGTGCCCAATAGATTCGACCGGAGCTTGCCGGCGAAGCTGTCCGCGGTACGCGTCAGCTCGGTCGGATCGGTAGATATAAGGTAATTCGATGTAGCTGATTTCTTGCGTTTGCGAGCAGCCAAAAGGAACACTTTCTTCCCATAATCTTTCTCCAAGTGCAGAAAGTATGTGGGGAACAGACCTCTATCCATGCCTTTCCGGTCGCGCGCTATCCGACACTTGTACAGCGTTCCGTGTTTCGCGGGCGTTCCGATGAACGACTCTACCGAGCCCTCAACAGATCCCTCGATCTCTTGAGTCTCACTGACTTGACTGGGTGAAACATCGCGTTTCGGCCTCGCTTTCATGGGAGCCACTGCAGCATCAGCGCACACGTCATCCGCACTCGCATCTCTCGCCATGCTACACACTGGCACGCTCTCGCCCTCCTCTTCACCACTGCCGTCCGCTAGATCGTCTCCAACAGTTAGCACTTCTATTTGGTTCCCTAACTCTGGAATAACCAGTGGACTTGTTACAAAAACAATTAACGCCTATATTTATCCGAGGGTGTAGGCAGAGGTGAACATCACCCATGTTTCGTCTGTTGGTTGTTCCTTGCCATTGGCGAGTGTACTGCCATTTACCGGATACATTTTCTAACTTCGGGCTTTTACCGAGATTTTTCTAGTCAGACAATACTCAATAGCATTTTGCTCGTTCCAGAAATCGAACCCTTTGCTTGCAACGACTGAGCCTTGGACTATTTCGTATAAAATTAAAAGTTAAGAAATGGTTAGGCGGTGCGAAATATTTACAATTTTGTCAGCATTGTGTAAATATTTTATAGAAATGCAGTTAAGATGTATGTCGGACGAGTTCTGAGGAATGACGTTATAATTATTATAATGGAACAAAACCGTCACGTTGTATCCAGCATCGCTTTAATGAATACGATTTCCTCTTATGTGTCAAGTGTTACGAGGAGGACTTAATAAATACCTGTATTTATATCGATTATTTGTCCTCAAGCTTAACTTTAATGTACATATGCACACCCGTATTCTTTATACTAGTACAACGTAGATATGAAAAGAAGGAAAACAGAAAAGGCAATGCATGTATGCACACACCCACCGTATGCAAGATTTTATGCCTCGTTTTTAGTACATATTACAAATTCTATGAGATTACTCTTATCAGATTAGGTTAAGTAGATCATTACTTCAAAGCGCTAAAATGCTTCGTGTCCGTCTGAGTCGGTATACCTGGCACTCCTATTTATAATAGAGACCTACGAACTTTGACCTCAAGAAAAGTGCCTGTCATCGTCTTAGGCTGCATATCTATCTTCTATACTCTAAAAATATTTCATAAATTGGACCGCAATACAAATTCGTATGGTTCTTCATAGCATAGAATGTTATTTAAAATGTAGCAATCTATTCACAAACGAAGGTAACATCCAACTACCTATACTAAACCACAATCAATACAAATGACACACGCTTCCGTTGTTGGCTAGCAAACAGTGAGTCATATATGGGTTAGATTAATTACAATGTCCAATGACAGTATAACTTCGAGTGTCTATAAGTAAAAAGTGAACTAGATTTTCTAACAAACATTAGTAAGAAGATTAA
>DWIE01000640.1:0-13709 GCA_018248235.1 Choaspes benjaminii | reverse complement strand
GGGGCTTCCAGTGACTACCTGATAGTAATTCGTTTCTTTTTTATGTTGCTACTTCAGCAGCATACGGGCTTGCAGTCTACCAGCTAGAAAGTAGTTACCTCTGTAATCACAGATGCGGTGCTACTCTTGAGAACATAGATCGAACGCCTCGTGTTCTACTTACGCTGGCTTTCACCCTTACACCGAAACACATGTATTGCGAACACTATTGTTATACGACATAAATAGGTATGACGGTGGTAGCGACCTAGTCATATTCATCCACCACCCGCTTAAATGTACTTAATACTATGTTCAAAATAATACTATATTCTAATTTGAACCACATTCGATCATATTCATATGATTAATCAATACTCCTAGGAGGTTTGTTTTAATATTGCTGAAGTTCAATGAGACTTATCCACATACTACATATTATTATATAAAACATGCTGTATACATCTCATATTAATATCAAAATTCAGTAAGTAGGTAATACAATTTGGAAGGTATAAAGTCAAAGAGCTTCCTTCCCGCCCCGTCGCAATAGACTTAATTACTCTAATGCCAACCTCAATACGTGACGCCTGAGTGTAGGGTGATTATGAGTTCAGGCTGTAATATGAATTTGCCATTAATAAGGTATGTATCATATTCTTTTCAATTATTTTTGAAATAATTTTGATTTTAAAATAGAATAATAATCGCGCGCTAAAGTGTGTTATACACAGTATAACGTTACATAATTATTTGTAGCTCATTATTTGTTTTTAGAATGACTTATTTGTCCGGAATCATCAGTGACAATTTTTTTAATTTCTATTGTATTACACACGGTGAACCTAGCAATCTCTACAAAATAAGTACTTATGTATATAAATCACTCACTTGTATATACACAACACATAACAAAAATTCTATTCTAAATTATACCTGATTAGTATTTTGTTTTCTACATAGTTTTTATGTTATTATGTAGCCCACGGGATTGCAGTCCATCTGGTGGTAAGTGGCTGTAGCAGCCTATGACCTTTGTAATCACAGATGTGGTGTTATTCCTTAGGACATAGATGGAACCTCATGTTTATATTCAGGCTATCGTACCCATACACCGGAACAGAAGTAAAGAGAGTATTACTGTTTTACGACACAGACAATTCTGACGTTGGTACTGATACAGACAATTATGAATCAAACTATGATCATTTAAACCTTCGAAAGAATAAACGTTTGTTTTTCATGGTATCGTTTTTTTTTTTGTTTTTTTTCCAACGCTTTTTTATGTTCTCTCACTCCCCGAAGGTTAACTGGCAGATAATGCTCTTAGCATTAAGTTCGCCTTTTGTCTCGTGTATATGCTATGTAGACGGTACAATAAAGAATAAACGTTGGAAAGCCAATAAGATTTAAATAGTCATACGGCACCTAATGTGAGTAATTACTCATTCTACATTCAGCAGTTAAGTGTCCCAAAACGTCACCACGCCTGATGTTTATCGCATAGCACGAGGCAGTAATTACTTGCTAATTACGCACTTCAGGCGAGCGTGCGTAATTCGCCAGTCGCGACTCGACAAGTGCTCCACACTACATTATATTAAGAATTCCTTTACAGCTATGTATTCCTAATAAGATATATGTTTTCGACAAATTATCTGCAATTAACATCGAACTTTCTTAATTGGAATTCTAATACTTTGCTGTAAGTATCTAGCGAAATTAATCGAACGATATTATACATAATTAATGTCATGTAATATACTGCACTTTAAAATAATATTTATACATATTACCTTTTCATAGTTACAATTTAGAATAAACTGGAACTTTCACGAATTGAAATTCTTATATTATGAATCCAGGTATATGTCGCTCTAATGAAAAATCTAAAGGCTTCCAAGTAAAAAAGACTACATAAATCTACGACGATATAAAATATATTTCGTTTTACTAAAGGTTATCGATTTTAACGATTAGGTTCTATTTTAAGATTCAACCAGTACGTGCATCACCGTTGATAATATTTCCGTGTGGCCGCGCGAGAAATTTCTCATCAACCTACCCGCTCGTGTGATCAGCCATGATCAGAGAGTAATTGCACGCTTCGGGTCGTCGTTTGAGATATGCTGCATATAATATTGTACACTATCATGATCAGTTATCATCAAACCACATTACAAATTAATATACATAATTTCAATAAAATATATACAATACAATACAATACAAAATCTCTTTACTGCACCAATAATTAAAAATGAATGCAGTTTAAAGTATTAAAAATCAATTACAAAAGGCGATATAAATTTAAGTGAATAATGAATGAACTCAATTTTATTTATTGATACCCGTTTTGCCGTATAAACATGTTCTATATTTTCATTTGGCACATGTCGACTCACATAGATGTACGATAAAATATTCAACACAAGTACTAACGGCTATCTCAGTTGTCAATACGTCCGTGTGACCGCGCTGCAAATTTCTCATCAACCAGCCCGCTCGTGTGATCAGCTATGATCAGGCGGTAATTGCACGGCCCGTGTCGCCGTTTGAGATACCCGTCCAATATTGCAGAGCGCAAAACGGTGCATTTACCTACGAGTCAATGCTGAAACTCTGCACTTAACAAGCGTGTAATTTTCAGATTCAGCGTTGCTCTCTAATACAACTTGTCATCTATTTCAATACAATTTATTTAATGTCTAATGTTTTAAATAATAAAAGAAACTTAAGTACTAGTAGAAATCTTTATACTCTTACATCACACGCACCTATTTGTGCCGTGAAACAGTAGTGTTCGCACTACTTGTGTTACGGTGTAAGGGTGTGATAGTCAGTATAACGCAGAACAGGAGGCATTCTATCTATGTCCTCAAGGGTAGCGCCGCATCTGGGATTACAGATGTTATGGGCTGCAGTAGCTGCTTATCAGCAGGTAGACTGTAAGCCCGTGTGCTACTCCATAATATAAAAAAAATCTTAATACAATATATCTGATTAATATCTTCACATGCTGTAACTCAGACGCCTGGCTACTTAGATATGCTATTGACAAACGAATGTTGCTAATTAACTAATTTCTCGTACCAATTAATCTTATCCAGGAATCATTTCATAATCTTCGTGTATACATAACGTTGAACATTTTACTCAATTTTAAAATCAAGCTGGCGATTTTGTAAATGCCAATATATTCCTCTGTAGACGATAGATCAAACGCGTATATGGTATCAAAATTGGTGACATGCCCGAACGCGGCACCTGTGATTGGTGTCGCGGGAAATTTCTCATCGTGTGCAATCGAACGACCTAGTAATTGCATGCTCCATGCCAGCGCCCGATATACGCTGCGTTCACCTTACCTACATGCAACCTACCCTAACAATTTTAGTTTTGATACCTTTGGAATCAATCATGTTCAATATTTTTATCGGATGTATGTGAAATAATGACAAGGAACGAAATAATCAGGAGAATTACTGTCAACGGTATAACACATTTCAGGCTCAGCAGGCATTCAGCCAGTCACTCGAAATTCTATTTAATCTAAGCTAATTTGAAGTTAAATTAAAAAAAGGATATGTGATACACGTCCTGTACTTATATTAATAATAATAATAATTCATTTAGCCTGAGGAAACTATTGCGATGCTACAGTTTGTAACTTCCAGCTTTTAAAGTTATTAGTTCAACCAATAAGAAGCAAATTACTAAGCGTGTGGTATTAATAGTGCCTTCGGCAGCATTTTTCCGACCCTACACTAATCGGCCTTAGTGGACAGGGGTAAGATTTACCTAAACGCTTAGTAGCACGGATGAGCACTTAACAAATCTGGCGCACGGACGTGATGCAGCATCCTTCGCCTCATTAGCTGCTGTGTTGATCATCGTAAAGTCCTGTGCACACTACGTATGGTTGAGCTACATTTTGTAGAAGAAAATTAATTGGCAATATATGTTAGTTACAGAGTTATTTGTGTATTCCGGCATTCTTCTCAATGGGCCTATACGTTCCACGATGACGTCGACGTCAAATTTATAATTTGATAAAATTAGGAAATTGAAAAAAGATTTTTTTATGCTATAGCATACAGTATTTACCACCCATTATTTAGTATCCATTATTATTATTAATAATAGTACCTGTACTACAGTGGATATACAGTGGGTATATAGTGGGTACTATAGTGGGTACCAATAGCTATATTAGGCAGTGAGAGGGTCAGCAGGTTCGAGGGAAGCCAGTCGTCAAGCTGGTGTAAGTTGGTACCCAGTCAGATGGAGCCTTCGGGGTTTACCAATCAGAGTCGGATATTAAAATGATTGTTAAGTAAACGAGGGTATTCTTTCTGCACAGATTCCACGACGTTCAAAGTCACTTGCATGATTTGACAGGGTGAACCAGGCCGCTGGTTTGAAGTGTGTAAATTATAATTTGAAGGTTTCCAAAGGTTTGTGTATGTTTTGATGAAGAAAAAAGGCTTGGTATAATGTGTATACAAATATGTATATATTAATAGTCACTTACTTATTTGTATGTTTATGTTAAGGTTTATGTGTATTACGTATATAAAACAGACTCAAACGCAAATAAATACATCTGTTTACGCGTATAAAGAAAGGTAATCAGTGGGATGTGGGAATTGAAAAAATGAATGTAATATTTGTATTATTGACTCTAGCTTTTTAAATTGTTATATTTTGAGAATATAATTTCGATGCTCAGAACTTCGATTTATACCCTCGAGAGTTCAGGTTAATAAGAAATCTGTAACTTATCACAGGTTGCGATAGAAAATGTCTGGTAGATTTCTGTCTTATCAGTGTACGACGCCTTACTCTTAAAGACCAGCTCGCTCATTTTATACTCTATTAGCTCCCAGCTATTTTAGGTTTCGCCTTTATAATGGCGTGAGCGTTTTATTATTTTTAAGCTTATTTTACGACAACAGGAGCGAGCGTTTGAAAACATATAGTATTTTTTTATGTAATAACGTTGACAAACAAGTAGACGGGCCGCCTGATGGTAAGTGATTACCGTCGTCTACGAACATTTGCAACACCAGTGGAGTTATCAATGAGTTGCCAGCCTTGTATTTTAATCCTGTTTAATAATTAAGTATTAAAGATTCTTAAAGAAAAGTGTGGCAGCCGGCACGCACACAATTAATGAAGCGACCAACTTAGCCCTCAAGAGTAGCAACGCCCTTGTGGCCGACTTCGGACAGATCTATAGTTCTGTATTGATTCGGTTAGGGTTGTCATAGACTGTAGTATTTATCATCAGATGAACTGCATGTCCGTTTGCTACTCTTGTTTTTATATAAAAAGGAAGAATATGGTTTTGGAATACGTAGTTTGTAATACTAAATGCTAGAATTTTTCACTTGTCTTCTACTTACATTATGGCATATTGAAAATTGCACAATTGAAAAGAATACCGGTTATATGCCATCGAAACCTACGGTTATCTTGAAGAGAATACCTCACAGCATTAAGTCCGCCCATTGTTATCTTAGTATAAGGTAAAATAAATCAAAAGCACACGATCTTGTAATGTATAATTAGACAACGATTGATTAATAACAATATCAACAATACTGTTAAGTAAAATATATAGAAGATAATGATAGAATAAGAAAAAGTATTTATAACGTATGTCTAAAAGAATAGTCTAAACAATATTCTCCATTTGTCAATGATAGCGCCGAACGTCGAGAATAACGGACAAATCGAATCTTAAGGAATAGTGAATATTAGATTTTTCACAAATTAGTAACATATTAATTGTACAGCGTTAGAAGCTTCTAAAGTCTAAACCGGGCTACGGCCGGGATCACAGCACAATCTATCCTGTAAGCCTAATCGAGCGCAAGGGAGCGAGATTAATAAATGGAGTTTAAAGCAACCTTTTTTCGGCTAAGCTAATGGCGCACGAATAAATAGCCAGTTTTTTACACCCGCTGGCACCACGGCAGAATTTATTATTGGATAAATTGAGCGGCTTTTGAATAAATTATTCGACACAAAGGCAAGAATCCTTTTCACGCGCGCTGATTTCATCCCAGTGGCCGTTTATGTCATGGTTTTAAATTGAAGTTTTCGTTAAGTGGTACATTAATAGTGAAATTGCACGTTTATGTTATCGGCGGTAGATCCTATCCAGGTTCGCCTAAGTGGGTACCACCACCACGCCTATTTCTGCTGTGAAGAAACTATTGCGAGTTGTGTTTCAGTTTGAAGGATTCAAGTACGCTCACTAAAGAACATACTTCTAAAATTTAAAAGAAATACAGTGTAATTTTAGGTTGTAATAAATTTTAGGTTTGTGTTACCTCCTCAGCTAAGTATATAAGAAAAGACTAAAAAGTAAAAAATCACGGTAACTGTATAATACAGTTGTTAAACCTTTAATATATAAATGGAGAGGTACCACTGTCACACCGAGTTAAGCATTTAACGCAGCAATGTTGGCTTATAAGTCCATCAAGAATATCTCGTAACAGACAAGAGTGCAATGATAAAACCTTTAAATCATAAGAGTGACAGCCTTATTATAGGTGAAAAGGTACTGCATCCGGTATGGGCTGCGGTAGCTACATAATATTAGGTGGTGCTTACTGTAATGTTATAGGAAACATATGTTCTGGCGTGGTATATACTGGAATCAAGTTGTGTGCGCCAAACAACGTGCATGATAATGTCGATTTACGAAAACGCGAGTAGCAAACGACCATGCATTTCATTTGACGTTAAGTGATCACTGCAACATGATACCTGTGACCACCCCAAATAAAATCCCCCTATCCCTCGCAACAAATCTGTTATTGTATTAGAGGACGCCTACAACTGTATTGCTACTCCTGTGGACTAAGTTGGCTGTCTCACGTACCCTGTGCCCCGCACCCAAACTCTTCAAATTGAGACACAAATCTCAAGAGTTTCTTCACAGCAGAAATAGGTGTTACACAGATCTCGGACATAATATATACATGCAAATTTTTAATTTGTGTTGTATTTTATTATTCATATATTTGTGAATAAAGAACAGTATGTGTTTATAAATATATAGTGTGTGTATTTTTCAATGTTACAAAGTAGGACACGGGCTTGTAAGTATACCTGATGCTAAATTGCTACTACAGCCCATGACATCTGTAACCACAGATGTGTTTTTTTTATTACAATGAGAGTAACAAACGGGCATGCAGGCCACCTGATGTTGAGTGATCGCTGCAGCCCATGACAACCATAACCAACTTGTTACAGAACCATATATCTGTTCGAAGTGTGTGCCGGCTGCCACAGGTAGGTGGTGCTACTTTTGAGGACATAGATCGACCGCCTTGTGTTATGCGTATGTTACACTTATGTTTCAAGGCACAAATTGGTGTGACGGTGTTTATTATAGAGATGTTTATTATGTTTATTATAGATATTGTACTGTAGTAGACTGTGTATAGACTTGTTATAGGGATGAGTAATAAATAAAAGTGTAGTTTTCATAATTTATTGAATTCTCGATTGTAATATAATAGAGGAGTATATTTACAACACACAATATTCAAATGCTTTCAACTACATCGTTACCACATAAATCTAAATACTTAAATAAACCATAGGTACACAACCAATATATTTACTATCTTCATATAACTATATGTTATAGGTACATAGAAGCGAATATTTTATAATTGTTAAATATAATAAAGCATGTGAGTTTGTGAGAAATATAGTGTATAATTATAATCTTTTGAAGGAAATAATTCGTAATTATTAATAAAATTATAATTATGTAGAAACATCAATAATATAAATATATAAAAGTAGAATTATAATTCTAATTATGAATACTTCGTTCCACCGGCAGTGACCCTTTCCTGTTTGTTAATAATAAAATTGTTACAACATTATTTATAATATAATAATATTAGAACCACTTTGTTCATTCTACTTTACTCTATGCAGCGTATTCTACGATCTCTTTGGTATACGTTGGAATTCTCATTACAAAATATTTTCTAAAAAACAGTTTTAACACTACTTAATTCTATTTCTGTGAGCCACACAAATATCATAAGTACTTTTATAAAATTATTATTTGAAAAACTGCAACGTGGTCTTAATCCGTCTAAATGTATAAAAACGGTATGCTTATGTTATTATAGATACATTAATCTTGACCTTTCAATAAATTCATTGTACTCTAAATAGTTATTGCATGTTTGAAGTGATAACAATGGTTATATATTATATTATAGGTATAATTATAATATTATTTGCCATAATATACAATCTATATACTCGATTTATTCGTGCATTGTGTAATTTCGACTTGAGACGCACTCGTGTTCAAAATGAGAGTCTACTGTTAACTTTAGCTATGAACACTAATACTATATTTAAAAATATGTATTTTCCATTAATATGTGTTAAAAATTACTTTACTGGTATTTTTGTAAATTAATATATGTTGGTAAATAACATTGGTGTAGTAAATGTTTAAACCGAAAAATATTAAACGGGGTTATAATATTGGCGCCGATTACCTTGTATTATTGCAATTTGGCACATTTCTAGTATTATATAATAGTACTAATATTATAATAAACTTTTAATATTATATAATTATTAATATGATTATACTCTACATAATTTTTTATCAACATTAGATAGATACATCTTATAAATTTAATACAGAGAATTTTATAACTCGCTTTAACAATACAATATTATAATATATCATATAATAAAAGCTGGGCTAAATATAATAATATAACGTAAATATATAAGCAATAAGGTTAAATACAGGACAATGTTTTAGAATAAAAAGCGTAGTGTCTTTAATAACTTTACTTTTCATATCCATATCACATAAATTACAAGAAATCTCAAAGTAAAATCAGACTTTAGATCTTTAGAGTAAACGTAGGGCCAAGTCCGACAATATGTTCTTAATAATTTAGTACAAAATGATTGAACAATTAAGTTAACGAAATGCCAAAGCAATATTGAGCAAAATGTTGCAATAATTGAAGAAAACGTCTAAATTTATCAAAAAACATTTTTTTGTCATTTTGAGTCGACTTTATTGTGTACAGACAACAAATTTTTCAATTATACAATATAATTATTATGTAAAATTAACAGCAGCAAATCGCTCCTGAGTAAAACAACTCCACCACGTTGACTTTATTCAAACGTAACTTTTAACTGCGCCTGCGCATGCTACGATAACATAAATAAGTTAGCCCGTTTAAAAAGTATTAAATGTTACGTCGATAAAAGTCGCGTGTTAATGGATTACATAATATATTTATAACTTGTAACATTGGTATGATATGTTTTATGTACTATATGTTAAACAAACTTGCATTTGTGTCATAAGACATGTCGTCAACAACCATATGTGTTATGATTAAATCCCTATACTCATAATACTACATTATATACAACAATACACGACACTGAAATTGGTAACGTATTATAATATCAAATTATTACTACTATAATATCGAGATTATTATCTTTATAATATTTTAGGCCTTAATAACAATAGTGAATTCAAGTGCGTGAAAGGAAGCGAAGTATTTGATTTAAAACTTATACTATGCCTAGAATGTCATTTAATACTATACAATGTATAATTTAGGTCAGATTATTATTAGTATAATAGTAGTAAGTTAACTTGGACCAAAACATTGAGATAGCTGCACTGTATGCAATAATCAATTATTACATACATTTAACGTCTATTATAAAAATTCACAAGTTACATTAGCACAAAAGAACGAAATATACAAAACATTAAAAACTACTATAAATATAACAGCCCCTATTTTACTATTCAATAGTAATTTTTCATTTAACTATTTCATGTATAATACAAATACTAATAAAATCAGGTTCACAAAAAGCAGTGTCAAAATTAAAAATAAAACATTCAACAAATGGTATGACCAGCTAACATCAAACTGTCACTTAAAATTTAGACTAAATTTTATCATTGCAACACTACAAATATCATTAATGATTCGAGTAATTTTTTTATTAATTATTTATTAAAACATCGATTTTCATTTCTCTACCATCAACACTACGAGTATATTTATTTCATATAAATCTCTTAATTTTTATTAAATTCTCCATAATATTTTCAATGCCAATGATAACACATTGGAAGACAAACCAGGAATCCTGAATTACTAAGCCGATATTAGGCCCAATTTCTTTGGAAGTCACATAATTATTATATTATTATATTACTTATACCATATTATTAATTATTACCAGGTAAAAGAGTTTAAAGTAAAAGTGTATCTAATAAACAATACATTAAATACAATTGTTCTGCATATTTCTGGTGAACACACGGACACCAAACATGATATTTACGAGATATGAGCGTTAACACTTAAAGTAATATTAAAGATAAAATAACATTTAGTGAACATTGTTACCTCTTTCACAATTCTTCGGTAGATGCTATAGGTGCTTTGAGTAAGGGTGTTCTAGGGCTTCTAGAGCCATCAGAACTCCTGGATGTGGCCTGGAAGTCCTCGTTAGACAACGAAGCTGGTATAGGAGCTATTTTCAATTGATGACCGTTCAATTTTATTTCTGTTATGGAATGTGATCTCCCGTGGTTCACGTTGGGTTTCTCCTTGTTGGTGGTGGTCATTGGGTCGTGTGTGGGGGTTTTTGCGAGAGACTGCGTAACTCTAGCTCGGTTTGACTGCTCTCTTAGTGCCATTTGGTAAGCCACTTCGAACGCTTCGCCCAATGTTAAAATCACTTCGGTCGCTTGATCCATAGTGGCGACTCTGAAGACGTGACAGTAGTGGCTTCTAGTGGCGTGGTCCTTGGTGATGTATGCGAAGTGAGTGAGATCGTCCGCGTCCTGGCACGCGCAGTGGATGTTGCGGATTTCGTGCTCGCATACTAGCTCCCTGGTGATAGTATTGAGAAACTTGACCCCCCTATAGCTGATGGATAGGATGATGTCGGGAGAGTCCCTGGGTTCTTTGGTAGACTTCTTCAGCTTCTGTATGGATTTCTTCGTCGATTCTGTACCTCTTAGCTCCTTCACCACTGTTGATCCTAGGTAATTAGCTACGTAGGTCACAGCGCCCGTAACCAGCACGAAAGGCTGGTGTCTCCACTGAGTCTTCAACGCTCCTGGTACGCCAACCAGCAGCTCTGAAGGCGCTCTGATCTCCAAGTCCGAAGGTCTAGGGGGTTGAGGAGCAGGCCGGTTCTTCTTACTGCGCTTCAGGGTTTCTCCACCGGGCGGTGCTAGAGTTGGAACCACCGGTGGTGGTACAGGCTTCAAGTTCTCTGATGGCGGCAACTTCTCCTTGATTTCCTCTTTCAGTTGCTGTATATTGCTCTTCAAAGTGTTGAGATCAGCATTAATGTCTTCTATATTATTAATAGGTCCATTTTGTTGTCCAGAAACTGAAGCCAGGATTCGTTTTCTATGTCCAGACTTCTGTATTTCTAGCACGGCAGTCAATTCCACTTCCCAAATTCTTTTAACTCTATCCATATCTACATATAAATGTTTCCTAAATGTATCACTATATTGTTCTAAGTTTATATTTCTGAGCCAGTCGTCTACCGACTCGTTTTGGTTTTTACTTATATTATTATTGTTATGGTTATTGCTTATTTCGGCTATTTTAAGAGGTAATTGTTTCGATGACTCCATAATCTTCTGTCTATCATTCTCTTCTATTCCCATTTCTCGAAGGTCGTTTTCGTCTAAGATACCGTTAATAAAATCGATATCATCGTAACCGCTCTCCAAGAACAGCGGCTCGTAGTCGTGCAGGCCTAGTCCAGAAAGCCAGAGGCCCAGGGTCGAAGCCACTGACGGACTGAGGCTGGACTCGGAACAGCTGAGGCCGAGCCTCGTCGTGAACTCTTGCTCCAACTCGGATACGAAAACAGACTCTCGTACCAACTTGCTCCCGAAGGATGCCATTATTTCTGAGATTTTCGCCCATTCCTCCTAAACAAAGAAATACAAGGATAGAAATATTAAGATTTTAGGAAATAGTGGTGATACTTTATAACAAATGATTACGTAAATATTGCTTTACACAATCAAACAAATGTTCGACATATATTATGTGTATATGTAAGAGGTGTTTTGAGAAAAACTCCACACTAGGACAAATTTCATTTTGCCCATATGATAATATGATTTTAAAATTCTTTTAAATACGTAAAATAAAAATATATTCATTAAATTAAAAGAAAGTGCCTCGCCGTAAAAATGAGAAAGGGTATTTTTGTCTCGAAAATGTTTCAGTAGTCAAGTAAAATCAACGGACTAATTTACTTAATATCACAGAAATTAAAATTCATCGACGTTTATGTTAATATCTGAAGGAACATCTGGTGATAATTTGCTTAAGGCAAACGCACCTGTACTTTTAATACCGTCTGATGTTGGCATAAAAATAATTTGCAACATTGGAGTTGTAATATGCGTTAAAAATAACCATGACAGGTGCATTTCCGTGGTGCTTTGCACCTGCTTATAATAACTTTGCAAACACCTGGCTTTGCATCGCAAAGATGACTTGATTTTATCGAAGGACATAATTTTTGTGCATATGACACCATGATACGGGTTCTTTGTTAAAACATAGTGGTACAATTTTATAGGCGTATGCAACAAACCTTTTTATACATACATATACATATCTCACGCCTGTGTTTACCCGAAGGTGTAGGCAGAGGTGAACGTCACCCACATTTCGCCATTTATGTTTAAGTCCCAGGTGGCGAGCCTATTTACCGGGCATATTTCCAAACTCCAAACTACTTACTGAGATTTTTCTATTCAGAAAAAACCATATAGCACTTTGCCCTACCCGGAAATCGAACCCAGGACCCCGCGCTAAACAATTGCTCTTACGACCACTGAGCGGACGAGGCAGTACGAGGTATTATTTTGTATCAGATATCTTAAAACTACGAAAAGCTGTGTTGTTTATTTTTATGTTTGTAAGAAAGCTTCTTAGGTAAAAAAAAATATAAGATTTACGATTACGATATAGCAGCAAACGCACAAAATGAAAAGGTTCTGAAAAATAAGGTAAAGTAATACCATGTACCATTAATTATGTTTTAGGATATTTAGTTTTATAAAAGTTTTTATATTTAAATTTGGTACATATATAAGACTGAACAATTTTACAATTTTTTTTTAATAAAGGTTAAGTTTTAGTCAACTAGTACTCGCGACAAACGTCCTAAAACTAACTGTGAAAATACTTGAAATATACTGTCCTCGTGAGTGTTGATTATTTTACCAGCAAGGCCATTTCCTTACTATATTAAGTGATAACTTAATTTATTCTACCAACATTTACAACGTCACAAGTACATTAAGAAAAACTACAACACCATTGTTATCAGGAATTTGCATTTCGAACATGATCGTTTTAGTGTCAGGGTGACCTTATCAATATAATGTACAAGTATATTATCGGTGGTAGAATCTATCCAGATTCGCCCGGGCGAGTACCACCACCACACATATTTCTGCTGTGAAATAGCTCTCATGTGTTGTGTTTCAGCTTGAAGGTTGTGACAGCCGGCATGCACCGGATAAATTAGTCGACCAACTTAGCTCTCAAGAGTAGCAACGCACTTGTGACCGACTTCGAACAGATCGACAGGTCTGTATTGATTCGGTTACGGTTGTCATG
>DWIE01000639.1:0-13711 GCA_018248235.1 Choaspes benjaminii | reverse complement strand
ATCTATGCCCTCAAGGGTAGCACCGCATCTGTGATTACAGGTGTCATGGGCTGCAGTAGCTACTTACCAGCAGGTAGACTGTAAGCCCGTGTGCTACTTAATAACATAAAAAAAATCTATTCGTTAGCAGTAATTTGGTACGCCTTGTATTGTGTATATGGTACCGGTGGTAAAACTCATACAGGTTCGCTGGGGTGAA
This sequence comes from Choaspes benjaminii, assembly GCA_018248235.1. Lineage (NCBI taxonomy): Eukaryota > Metazoa > Arthropoda > Insecta > Lepidoptera > Hesperiidae > Choaspes > Choaspes benjaminii. Next base: position 13,512 of record DWIE01000639.1, on the reverse strand, counting down.
TACCAGTGCCAGGCCTTGCTGTGAAATATTTCTTATGAGATGTGTTTCAGCTTGAAGGTTTCGGCGGCCACGCACAGGATAAGGCGACCAATTTAGTCCTGAGAGTGGCGTCGCAATTTTGACCGACTTCGAATAGAGCAATGGGTTTATTTAAAGTAGCTTACAATTGTCAGTGACTGAAATGGTCACTTAGCATCCGACGAACTTGTAGCAAATATAACTTAGGTACGTTATTTGTGACAATGGTACCGGTCCGAATATGAACGTTCCAACTGTGTTGTAAGTTGTGGGCACTTTTCTGTGTGTGTATATTAATTATTCCACTATCTGTAATTAGAATAATTGTTATTTGTTACAGTCGGTTTATGACGATAGTTTTAGCCTGATTACTGTTACAAACTAATTGTAGAAATTGGCTGGGTCGGTAACTTGTTATCGGACGGATAAAATAGAGGTAATTATTGTCATGAATTCAGAATTGTACTGATACTTTCTGTTACTTGCGATTTCGTCCGCTTATATTATAAAAATACATCTAACATCGTAGTTAGTTGTAAAGCTACAATACCAATCGAAATTTCTGAGGTAAAAGAAAAAAAAAAGTGTTAGTTTAATGTATAAAAACTAACAAAATCTGCTAATGAAAATCCAGAAAATTTCGATGTAGAGTACGTGTGTTAATTTAAATAAAACGTGCCGACAAGAGTATTTCTTATAAGCCAATGTAAGAATATGATAGCCAGCATACGCAGAGCACGAGGTATCCGATCTTTGACCTCTTCCTACAGGTATCATAGGCTGTAGTAGCAGTACCATCAGGTAGACTATAAGCACGGGCTACTTCATAAAAAAAATAAGGGAAAATCAACGTCAATTGTGTTCCAGGAGCGCCAATAGACCTGAACCGGTACAAGGCAGATACGGTTGAGGACATAGTGCCATTTGACTTCATCAGTAAGTCCATTTACTCAGCTAGCCACTTGAATCCGAAGAGACGGATAGAGGCCCCGCTGAAGGAAGCCCTGGATGACGTTATACGAGAGGTGATGGAGATAATCAACGCGCCATCCAGACAGCGGGGCAGGGTGATAGACTTCAATGAGTTGCTGTACGGGTACACGCGGCTGCAACCGCTGCACGGCGTGGACCACGTACTGGACCTGTTGCTGAAGTACCGCCGGTACAGAGGCAGGAAGATGACCGCGGCGGTGCGGAGGCATGCGTATCTGCAACAGTCGTTTACCGGTACAGATATAAGAGAGTTACCAATGGGAGAAATTCCGCCGTTTGAAGATCCAGAAATATTGGAACAATTAGATACAAACGGCAAAAATGATCCAAGAGATTATGAAGATTTCGACGAGTCCAATCAACAGCAGAGCAGTTTCCTCGACAAACTTAACGTAAGAGAAGCATTTGAAAGAATACATAATAATCTACCAAAAGTACTCAAATGGTACGACAACGAGTACGAATACCCGATTTATGACAGAAGAATAAATTTCATACTTCCTCTAGCGGGCAGACAAGAAATCTTCGGACGTTTTATGAAAAACTACGAAGACATTGTCCTAAAGAGCGACGAGGCTGTGACACTGATAGTCGTACTTTATTTAGATAGTAGAAGTCCATTAGATTACAGAAATGCGGAGAACCTCATCGACTACTACAGGGATATGTATGGGAAAGATATAAAAATAGTACAAATGGGTTCCACGACATTTTCCAGAGGTGCAGCGTTGACCGAAGGACTCAAACAGTGCGCAGACGATGATCTAGTGTTCTTCATTGACGTAGACATGATGTTCAACCACATTTCCCTTAGAAGAATAAGAATGAATACAGTGAAATATTACCAAGTGTATTTCCCAATAGTATTCAGTGAGTACAATCCAGACGTCGTTTACGGTGACGATTACAATAAATTGAAAGATGAACCAAAATCTGTCGATAAACGGGAAGTCAGAGATGTAGAAGAAGATGGTGCTACAAAAACGGACGTCGAACTAGCTAATTTAAAATATAGTAAAGAAATAAACGATGATAACGGTTACTTCAGACAGTACGGTTTTGGTATACTTAGTATTTATAAGTGTGATTTCCTAAGAGTGGGCGGCTTCGATTTAGGTATTAAGGGGTGGGGGATGGAGGATGTGCAGATGTTCGAGACGTTGATCAAATCAAATTTGACAGTGTACAGGATTGCAGATGAAAGTTTGGTGCATATTTTCCATTCGGTTGACTGTGATAAAAATTTGGAGAAGAGTCAGTTCCAGATGTGTCTGGGGACGAAGGCGTCTACGTACGGCAGTGAGAAGCACATGACTTACTACATGTTGAATCACCCGGAGGTGCTGTGGCCTCAAGAGGTGAAGGGTGCTAGCTAGTACAGGGTTACCCTTAGGTTTTAAAATTCGAAATTCACCTTTGACAATAAATTCGGTTGGAAACATTCTTGTACTAAGGTTTTAACGTTCAATGAGATTTTCGTTTTTAAATTGTAATAATTTTGCGTATTTATGAGAACGGAATATGAACAAATTAATTTTGTATGTTGTTTTACTTTTACACTTGTGATTTGAACGGCTCTCGATGTTTCTTTCTTAGCTAAGTTGTAAAGATGTAATGATATAATTGTAAATTATAATTATGTTTAACGTTCAATGTAGTTATACACTGGAGGATGCATTTGACTTTGGGCCTTGAACTCGAGTGCATAATTTTAATTTATTTTTATTTTTATTATTACTATATACTTTAAAACCACGTCGACCAATTATAATTAGAATCCATAATTTTGGAGGCATTTATAAATACTTAGTTAATTATACATAATATATTTGTGCGATTGATGTTCCTAGTGTACAGTCTATGTTATAAGTTCCAAATCTTGTTTTTCTATAATTTTCTTAATTATTATGACGGTATGACATGACTCAGAGGTTCGAACGAGATATCTATTCACCCGACCTGTAACATTAATAATAATTATTGCACGTCTGTCTATTCATTTCGGCTTTCAGCTCGTCCGTTGTTATTTGATTATTCTGCATCTTCTGAATATGGAATGTGTAACACCAATTTGTACTTTGGCACTATAATATAAGATTGCTTCGTTGGTTAAATGCATGTCTGTTTAAATTTAATTTAAGAATTTGCCTCATTTTGTTCGGAAAGCTTCGGATTCCTAAAGATATCGGGAAGATAATGTTTATTTAATTGTTTTGTTTCGAAACTGCTGTTGGCTCTACTACAGCGTCACCGACATTTGTGGCGAGTAGTGCCCAGTTAGTCAGATTCTTCTACAGTTGGAGTTAAATTTGGAATGCAGGAGGTCATGACAACAATGGGCGAGGACCCAGCCTATGGGCACCTTTCTGGGAGGTACACAAATATATCCAACGACACTTCTGAGGTATGGCATACTTTGTCTTTTTTCCAATGTAATATTAATAAAATTCATGAAAAAGGCATCATAAAGTGCAGGTTACACGGCCTTTTATAATGAATTGCCTAAGTTATTTTTACTGCTGTAGATTAAGATTTCTATTTCTATTTTCCAAAAAAAAAAGGAAGTAGATCGTGAGTACCCGTTATATTCAAAAATACTTACATTTTATTAAAAGTCCCGAAAATGTTTTTTATATCTTATCGATTGTGTGCGAGTGTGTTAGAATCCAGTTCAAAAAACGAACGACAGACCGCATTTTATTTCAGTATTTTTTTCAATTATTTGACCAATTTATGACATATCTACTATATAAATTGATAAATAAAATTATCATAAGAAAGTCAAAATAAGGAAACTGTAAGTTCTTTTATAGCTATTTTAAAACGACTACTCTATAGAGAATAGTATACATAAGTAGATATTGATTCGTATGTTCCCTTTGGCCCCTTTTGCGGTGCTTTTAATACTTGGCGGATGTTCCTCACGATGGAGGTTTGACAACTCGATACACGATATGACAATAATATAAAACTATGCATGTATTTATAACTAGTGAAAATGTTAAGTAAATTTTACATGTTACAATACTCTCTCACAATTACCTCGCGGCCTGCTTTAAAACTTCGTTTCAGAGATTTCGTAGACGTGTTTTGGCGGGATTCATTGGAGTGTCATGTTCGTTGTTTTGTTGGCGTTATTTAATTACGTTCTCTTTAGTGTGATAAGGATGATACTTATCATATTAAATCATTGTGTAATAGATTAATGATGTGTAACCGCAACATCGTGCGCGGTGAGAAAACTGGATATACTTTTCAGGTCTCCCTGGCCCAAACATTTCCCAACTGTGCGAGCTTGCAGTTGGAGTATTTCGTCCAACACTCCAAGAACAATATTAAAATATACATCATCGACATTTAAATACCATTATTTTAGAATGAAATAACAATGAAGATAGCCTGTATGGCAATACGCCGAAACCGTAAAATTTTTACAAGAAAAAAAAAATATTTTGTATTACCTCTTTTTTGTGTGTTTTGGCGGGATTCTTCCGAGTCCATGTTCATAGTTGTGTTGGTGTTATTTAATTTGTTTACGTTGTCTAGTGTGATAAATGGTGACAATTATCATATTAAGTGATTGTGTAGTGGACTAATTACATGTAACCGCAACATAGACTCGTGCGCGGTGCGAAAACTGTGTATATTATTCAGGTCTCCCTAGCCCAGTCAATTTCCACCTGTGTGAGCTAGCAGTTGGAGTTCCCCGTCAAACACTCCAAGGACAATGTTAAAATGTACATCACCAAGATTTTAATATTATAATCTTAAAATGAAACAATTAAGATATGCTGTATGGCAAGATGCTGAAGCCGTAAAACTTTTAATTAAAAAAAAAAATTTTTTTTCTTGTGGGATGGCGTTTCGGCTTTTGGCCATTTTGCTAATGACAAGTTTAAATTTTAAAATTATAATATTAAAACGCTGGTGATTTTTATATTGTTCTTGGAGTATTTGACGGGAAACTCCAAGTGTCAGCTCGCACAGATAGGAATTAACTGGGCTAGGAAGACCCAGTTTTCACACCGCGCAGGTGTCTATGTTGCCGTTACACATAATTAGTCCACTACACAATCACTTAATATGATAATCATCCCCACTTACCACACTAAAGACAACGTAAACTAATTAATTAACACCTACACAACACCGAACATGGCACTCGGAAGATTCCTGCAAAAACACTCCTTTTTTATTACTTAATATTAATAATGTCACAAATTGTATTAAAGTACCAAATCACTTGCGAACCCCTCGTTAATGACGCATACGGCATTACATTCTGTCCGTCCGAGTCTTTTTAAGACATTTAAAATAAGCCCAAATAAAACGTACTTCTAGCTCATTATTGGTAATTTAAAAAAGAAAATAAATCCATTGTAAATTGAGCTAAATCCAGCCGCTACAGCAACCTCCTCCGCGGGAAGTACTGCTTCAAAATGTATGTTATTGCAGATAAATCTTCTTAAATACACACGTACACAGACAATAATGCACGAAAGTTTTTTTTTATCGGACTGACAATATCTGAGAATAGCATATTGATCAATATTGACATATATTACCTTAATTTAAATAATAATGTAATAGAGCTGTCATTAAATCAAAAAGCTCAACTCAGATTTTGTTACAGATTATTAAATTTGGCGAAGATATTTTAACTGTCATTAAATATTTACAATAATTGTTGGGATTTGAGAAATTATGTAAATCACGATTTTTCCAACGCTTATACAAACATGTTAGTTTTCTGCATAATTATAGCTTAGTACTGTATCGGGGTAGTAAATCAAAAATATACTCTATACTTTTTATTTTTTTATTTTATGTCTATGAAATATTCTGTTTTTTTTTCAATAATAGCTGTGTAAATGTGTTCTCTAATATAATATGACAACATCATGTTATAAAGTTACCAATTTTTGTGGTACAAATAATTATTATTAATCTGTAATTGCTCTTACATCACAGGCATGCATAATTCAGGATTGTTTATGAACTTTTATAAATAGAATACATTAGCTAGAGGTTTTCAAAAGTTTCGAAATTTTTTAAATAATAAATTAAAAATAATGTAACAATCTGTAACTTTTCGAAATTTTTGAATGTTTTGTCATATCAATAGTGGCTCTATGTAATACTTTTATAACTTAGACATAAATTATTAAATATATAGTTACTACCATAAGCATAAGCTCAATTTGTCGTTGTAACTTACGTATCTATTGCTGTCTCTGTTCCTTACTAGCATGAACTGTACATAAAAAAGGATAGACGATAGTACATGTGTTTCGACAGGCGCGAACTGTAATTTCTGTCATAATACGTATTACAATAAGTATTTGTGTAAATGTAAATTCTGTAAATGTTACATTGTGCTCACTAAGTGCCAATATTTAATGCTAAGTAGGTAATTCAATGGATTGTGAACTATTTTTGTGTTGATATTATTATTGTTTTTTTTATTCAATGAAATTAATGTGATTCGATCGTGATTGAGCGAAATAGTATGGAAATAAATATATTTTTCACATTACATTTATTTTTTTAATTGTCTCTGATATTTTAAAATGAAAATTTGAATAGCAAACGTGTATACAGTTCACCTGATGGTAAGTGACCACTGCAGCTCAGTGCAACCATAAGCGACTTAAAACCGACCTATCGTTATGTTCGAGTCGGTCACAAGTGCGTTGCAATTCCCGGAGACAAAATTGAACGCCTCATGTGTCCTGTTTTTGGAGTTGGACTTCGAATTTCACATGTTTTGTTCGAGATATTTCACAGCTGATTCACCCACACAGTTGATACTCTTAAGATGACACTTTGGCCTATGAAACTATGCATTTGAAAGTGAAACACAACTCGCGACAGGCAGGTGTGGTTGTGATAAGTACCCAGATTAAGTAAGATAGATTGCCATTTGCTCTTTGTTTAGCAGTTTTGTTATTAGGTATCTTTATTTACATACAGTGGTAGCCAAGTCAATGCCAGGTCCACAAAGTGATGCTGCTAGAGTTAATAAAAATAATAATGTTTTATTCTTAGGCCGAAAGAACTGCTCTATTGGCCGGTAGATTAGATGTAAGTTAATAAATGATTTATTTTTTTTGGATAGCAAATAGTTCTGAGAACCTTCGTGGCACAGACGTTGATGAGCTACTGCGAAACGTGAGGTCGCAGGTACGATTACTACGGCGAGACGCATTTTTCTAATTTGTTTCGTGTCTGGAATAACCTTACGGGTGGTAGAACATAAATATGATCCACTGGGTCGGTACCATCGTCACACTTATTTGTGCCGTGAAACAGTAGTGTTCGCACTACTTGTGTTTTGGTGTAAGGTGTGATAGCCAGCATACGCGGAACACGAGGCATTCGATCTATGTTCTCAAGAGTAGCACCGCATCTGTGATTACAGATGTCATGGACTGCAGTAGCTACTTACTAGCAGGTAGACTGCATGCCTGTGTGCTACCTAAAACACAAAAAAAAGATACAGTAAAAGATTAAAGAGAACAGGTGATCTGTGATCGATTGCCACAATGCGTTACGTGGACTTAGACATGATACCTGTGCATTAGTACTGCGCAGCGTAGCGCTGTTAGGAAACAATGTATTGCATTTTTTATTTTAGGTACACGTGTCTGTCTATGTCAGTGATTCTCAAACTGTGAAGCTGCGTATGGTGTAGTAGAAGTAAACGTAAAGTAGTAAGGAATTAACGGGTGGTAGAACATGCATATGTTCGACAGGGTCACACCTATTTGTGCAGTGAAACAGTTGTGCTCGCACTACTTGTGTTTCGGTGTGAGGGTGTGATAGCCAGCATACGCAGAATACGAGGCGTTGAATCTGTCTTCAAAAGTAGCACTGCATCTGTAATTACAGTTGTGATGGGCTGCAGTAGCTACTTACCATCAGGTAGACTGCAAGCCTGTTTTTTTACTTCATAACATAAAAAACACTGTTTCTTTTTAATATAGTAATCTTATAATGAAATTATAAACTTAACTCAGTTTAAATATTAACACATAAACATAACTCACGCTTGTATTTACCCGAAGGTGAAGGCAGAGATGAACATCACACACATTACGCCAGTTATGTTAAGGTCCAATGTAATTGCAGGCGAGCCTATTACCATTTACCGGGCGCATTTCCAAACCCCGGGCTACTTACTGAGATTTATCTGGTCAGAAAAACTATAGCACATTGTCCCGACCGGGAATCGAACCCAGGACCCCGCGCTCCGCAGTGGCGCTTTCGATCACTGAGTTACCGAGGCAGTTAAAATATATTTTTTTAAGTCGAACCTAATGTCTTCAAATCAGTAGCGAAGTATTATACCATCCAGGGGCAGCCGCAGACTTCTGATTCATCAGCAGGCTCAGGCTGGAGCATATGCGGGACATTTTAGGGACAGCAAATGTAGGACCGTTTTTTTTGTTTTTTATAATAATTATACTAGCATACGAGTACTCCTGCAGCCCATTATACCCGAGACCGACTTAAAACAGAACCGTCATTCTGTCTGAAGGCGGTCACAAATGTGTTGCTACTCCTGAGGTCTAATATGGTCTCCTCGTGTAATCTGTGCGTGACTGCCACGCCCTTCAAGCTGAAACACAACTCATAAGAGTTGTTTCACAGCAGGATTAGAAATGGGAGGAGTGTTCACGCCAGTTCAGGCAAATGAATCTGAATAGATTTTACCACTGATATAAAAAGTAGTATGAGAACTATTGGTCACAGTAGTCATAGGCTTCAGGAGCTACTTATTATGCGGTCGACTACGCGATCCTACATTTTGATGTATGTATATATGTATGTATATCTATTATGCCACAGACAAAAAGTTTAACAATCACTGAGCGGCGGCATTTAATGCGGCAATTAACGAACTTTCACACGGACGTTGCGATGTCCATTATTTCGCGGATTGCATTATACATAGCTGCTCCAAATCCCCGGGAGGCAGTGTCCATTATTACAAAGAGCATTGTATGGCGTAATTTTATGTAACGTTGTGTTATGGAGATAACGATTAGTCGGTGGGATTGCGCGGGTTTCATAATGATCAAATGATGGGCCGCCCGCCGGCGGGTCGCGTTTGGCCACAACAATAGGCGAGTGACGGCTCGCCTCCGCGCGGGGGCATTGCCTGTCGAAACTGTTTCTCATTTACTTATGTTATACGGAAGTACAAACTAGCCGCCTGGTAAGCGGTTATCATCGCCTACGGACATACATCAGAAGAATTTCCAATGCATTGCCAGCCTTTTGGAAATCTTTAAGATTTTTTATGCCTCAAAGCGCAACAGAAGGATTTTCGTTCCATACCTTGCACGTACGAGGGAAATAGATGCGTTCAAAAGTGGCTGTAGTCCATTACTGCGTGTATTATAAGTGTGAATATAACGTCCTTCTTTCGCGCTGAAGAAAAGCAGATGATAGCACCAAGTCAAATAGTTCCACAGAACCGTTATGTGTAAAGTCGGGTTAATACACACAGAAAACCAATATGGCATAATGTATTAAAAATAACGGTTAACGTGTATAATAGCAATTAAGTATAATAATCTAAATAACAGTAAAGCATATAATTATACACAATTAGTTAACATTTCACTTGCTACCCTAACACTCCTCTGGTGTTAAAGAAAGTGATGCACTGATGATAAACTAATTCAGAGCGGTAAATAATATTCAGTGTTGAGCGACGACTAAAAAAAGTAGTTGTTGCCTTATGTATGCTGTAAGAGGAAATTGAGCGGTAGGTGATTTTTAACGAAAATTGGACTAACAAATTGGCATGCTGTTTTAGGTGACCACTGCACCCCTTGACATCTGTAATTGACTGTAACAGATCAATAGTCCTGTTCAAGGAATTAACTTTGAGCAGAATGCCTTTTGAATCACGTTTTACTATTAAGAAATAATCTTATATTCTTGTCTTTTCACGAATCAACAAGTAATATGTCGCTTTCTAAACTTGTGACTTATCCGCCCTTTTAATGGCCATAAGCAGCCACGAGAATAATAGATACTTCCCATCAAAAAAACACACTTGCAATCGAGGCTGTGCAAATGTATGTAGGTACGCCGTATCTAATTCTAAGTCCGGTGAGGAAATTTGTGTAAACGTACCATTTATATTATATTTATTAGGTTATGATCTGGTTGCAAGAAAACCATTCACCGCAGATGTACCTGCTCGTAGAGCTTAGGGTAAGAACAACAAGAATAAACTTTCAGTAGGTTTATTCCATCCATCCATCAGCCTTTGGTAGTCCACTGCTGGACATAGGCCTCTCCTAATAGGCGCCACTCCGACCGGTCCTGAGCCCTCAGAATCCAGCGGTTGCCCGCCGTCTTTTTTAGGTCATCAGTCCATCTTGTTGTGGGGGCGTCTTGTGCTCCGTTTACCGAGACGCGGTCAAGGACCTTACAGAGACGATATTATTTTATTTGTGCCTTGCCATTATTCATTATAATTATGTAATATTTTTTTCAGATATCAGAACTAATAATAAATGTATTCTGTTCTTAAATCGGTGACGCTGTAAAAGCCAGTAGGGCTAACAGAAATGACATTTCGAAAAAAAAAAATTCTGTTCTTTTCAGAATTATTGTGTTCGAGTTTCTTGAGCGAGATACAATCAGCTATAGCGTTAACATTAAATATTGTACAATTTGTATTGAGTTGTATGGGACCTAGCGACACACTGTCATTTGAAGTGAATTTTAAGGCTGGCAACGCATCGGCAATTTCTCTGGTGTTGCAAGTGTCCATAGGCGACTCGTCTGCTTGTCTTGCCTTTCTCATATACTTTTTAAAAATTCCAACTCACATTGGATGCCATTGGCACTAGATACAGGCTAGGAAAATGGCATATATATCATCAGGAAGTGTTTATCATGGTTGTTATCCACTGCCTCGTTTGCTCAGTGGGTGCGAGCGTGGCTACATAGCAATACCCTGGGTTCAATTTCCGGGTGGGGCAGTGCTATTAGGTTTTCTCTGATTAGAAAAATCTCAGTAGTATAGAGTGCTTAATGTGCCCGGTAGATGGCTCTAGTCTCTATACCTATTACATGAAACCTAAACGTACCAGTTATGTTTAGAAACGTGAGTGATGGTCACATCTGCGAGCACCCTTGCCTTGTTTATTTTTTGAAAATGAGAGCAGCAAACGGGCAAGCAGTTTACCTGATATCGAGTGATCACTACAGCCCATGACAACTACAACCGACTCGATACAGGGCCATTGTTCTGTTCGAAGTTGGCCACAAGTGCACTGTTGCTTTTGAGGGCTAACATGGTCGCCTCATATATGTGCATGCCAGCTGCCACACCCTTCAAGCTGACACACAACTTATAAGAGCTATTTCACAGCAGAAATAGGTGTGGTGGTGTTACTCACCCGAGCGAATCTGGCTAGATTCTACCACCGATAAAATAATCCTCGGTAGTCTTGGTCACAGATGTCATGGACTGCAGTAGCCATCAGGTGGACTGCACGCCTCTGACTTTTTGTAACATAAAAAAGCTCTAAAAACAAACTATGTGACCGAGTAAATCCCGGGATCGGTTGACAACACCCCGAAAAGTTCCCGAAAGCGTTATCGCAGCAACTCGCTCGCAATCTGAACACGATAAAAAAGCTGTTGAAAGATAGTCCAGAGGGAGGAAAAATTACTTTTTTGGACCCTCCCGCCCTCGCCTTTCACCTGCGGCCTTCCCATATATCACTTGTAACTTGCAGTTAAAAATGTTTGTTCTCGGATAGAGTTTACGCAAATTTATGAAGATGTATTTTTCGGATCTGTCTGGAGTTTTTGGGAGTGCAATTGAGGAGTGCTTAAAGGATATCGATCCTCGCTGCTGATGAGGTCTGTTAACGTGAGGAAGTAGGTTCGATACGTAAAACTCAAAGAATATGAAATTTTTGTTTCACGTTTTGGTCCCGTAAGAACAAGAACGAAATGTATATGTTTTTTTATATTATAAAGTAGCATACAGACATGCAGTCTACCTGATGGTAAGCAGCTATTGCAGCCCATGATGTCTGTAACCACAGATGCGGTGATGCACCTAGGACATTGATAAAACGTCTCGTGTTCTGCATGTGATGGCTATCACAACCTAACACCGAAACACAAGTAGTGCGAACACTACTGTTGTACGGCACAAATAGGTGTGACGGTGGTGCCGACCCAGTCGAACATATTTATACCACCCGTAAAATATATTTATCAGAAGCGTAAAGAAATGTAAAATCAATTTAATAGATATTATTATTATTAAAATACAGTACGATTAAAAATACATATTCAAGTAGAGACCCTTTATATTGGATTATTAGATATTTATTCATCATTCATAAAAAATAATGTCAGATACGTTTTCAATCAGCCTGTATACAAACGTAAACTTCCTTATATTAATGAATTTATTAGAACAAATGAAGCTCACAATTTGGTTGTTAAATTTTCCCGCGAAACTAATAGTAAATACACTTATCTGTTCTGTCAGTTTTATTGTGGTTGTAACTTTTTCAAATAAAATTCCAATTACTGAAAAATAAAAATAATCACAGATACATTTTTAATCAGCCTGTATATTATTTATACCTATATTTCATTTTCCTGCGAAACTCACAGCTAATACAAAATTCCGTTCTGTCAGTTATCTGCATAAGCAACACCATTCACTGCTCAACTCCGGAGCAAAACCAATTATGACATTATCAATTTTAAACTAATCTCGCGTAGAGCGTCGAGATAAAAAAAAGTGTTAAAAGCTTGTAAAGCTACAACGTCGGGACTTGTTAAAAAATTCTTAAATCTCATCATCATATTTTACGACGTATCGTAAAAGATCAGTCTTTTATTCAAGGGTTTTTTTAACGTTATGAAGTAGCACACGGGCTTGCAGTCTACTTGCTAGTAAGTAGCTACTGCAGCCCATGACATCCGTTATCACAGATGCGGTAGCTCTTGAGGACATAGATCGAACGCCTCGTGTTCTAACTATCACATGCTTCCAGCAAAACACAAGTTCTACAAATCCTACAGTTTCATGGGATAAATACGTGTGACGGTGGTGCCGAACCAACGGAACATATTCAAGTTCTACCATCTGTTAGCTTATTTTAGACAACATAGAAATTAGAAAAATTCCGCTCGTCGTGGGCATCGAACCCGCGGCATGACGTGTCACGAAGCGGCTCAACCCCATTTGCGCTACGGAGATCGTCAAATTTCTATTATTAAAAATAATAAATATTATATGTAATAAAGAATAAAATGTTACCAAACTAAAACAACTGTCGTAGGACTGCACGTCAGGAATGAAAACTTCGTAGCTTCACAAATTTGTAAAGATTTTATTTGGTTGTGCAACCTTTGAGGACATAGGTCGAACGCCTCTTGCACTGCGTATGCTGGCTATCACACCCTTATACCGAAACACAAGTAGTGCGAACACTACTGTTT
>DWIE01000638.1:0-13714 GCA_018248235.1 Choaspes benjaminii | reverse complement strand
GAATGACACGTAGACAAGCATAGCCTAGTTCTTTGGTAAGTACACACATCCTCGTCTATTTCGACGAAAGGTGTAGGAGTCTAACTTTTTATATCGAGTCTCCGCTTGACGTAAGATAACAAAATACGAAAAGTTTAGTTCTACCGTGTACCCACCTCATACAATCTTTTTATGCTTATCTTTCTGTGATTTATGAGTTGTTCGGCGTCCAACAACGGGAAAGAAAGGAGGTATACAAAAGTAATTTATTTTTTACGTTTGTTTTTCTTGTCTTTCCATCGTGCGTGCTGTACTGGCCGCGGGCGAACAAGTTGGCATTTTTGAGTTGTCGCGTATGATTTATCTGTGACCCGAGCGTAGGCGGTGCTTAGTGCGATCGGTATTTCGGGTTACGTACATAAATCAAAAATAAATTTAAACCGTCACTCCTTTGTTGTGATTGGCGCAAAATTCTTACCCAAAAAATCAGCACGACGTTCCTCTTAAAAGCTGTGATCTTTTCGCAAGAACATTTTTTCGCTCGGAACATGTATCAACGTTGTTCCGCTGACAGTAAATTATGGTCATCAAAATTTGTTTTATACGTTACTTTAAGAGCTAGATATGCGAGCATACGCTTAAAGTGATATATTTTGGCATAAGGCGAGACAATGTTTTATGTAGCAATAAGTAAAGTATATGTCATAAATCGAAAATTGTCGGTGCCAAAACGGGTTATAAAGTCGCATAAAAAGTTCACACGCTTCGATATTCGACAAACACATCTTAATGTTCTCTTAATTAAGCGTCTTTACTAACCGGACATGCGCGGGCCGAATTATTCATGACGTGACCGAGCTGAGCTACATATCACTCGAGCGAAATGATTTATACAATTTTTACGCATAAGATTTTCGACTTAATTAAGACCTTTTTATTTTGTCCGCAGGTATGCACACAATTACAGTTGGACTGGAATCACACACGCTGGGTACCGTAAGTTATACTAGCAAATATTAATGCATCCATACATTCAGAATACCGTTGTTACTACTGGCTGGGTTAACGCGGCGCCAACTTTGACATCAGCGGTCATATTCATTAGGAGCATTTTAAAGTACGAGTATTTCATTTTATGTGCCTTTTAGTAGTTTATACATTCGTGTTACAAAATAATTCTGGGTAATTATTTTCGTTTAGACAAGTTTGTAAACATTTTTGTATGAGCTGAGAACAAAATAATACGAGTAATGAGAGCTTTTTTGGAGTTAAATTTTGATAGTAGGTACATTAACTATTTTGATGACAACAATGAATTAATGACTATGAATGAACGCAGTTATATGAAAATTCATAAAGATTTTTAATATAAAAAAATATAGTCAAGTAGTTATTCACCACTACTCTACACTAGCTTCAAATAAAAATTCTTAATTTAATTAATGCCTAAGCACCTAAACTTATTTTAAAGTCGATAGGTTTTTGTTTCCGATTTCAATTATTATAAAAAATAGGTATATCATTGTCATGATAAATCAGTAGCATCAATTATAGTAGTAGTATACCACCATAGTTGTGCGAACAAATGTTTAATCCGGATGGTGGTACAAACGTAACATAAACCAAGGCGTCACATCGGTAGCATCGGAAAGAGGCCGCGAGCGATGCTCTGGAAAAGTGCATGCATTATGAAGATTGCACATTGCATTGCACATCTAGCCAAGCCAAGTAGCGGACTACCGTTGCTTGCCAAAAATCACACGATAAATAATACAGGGGCAAGCATGCATTATAACCGTACCTTATCTTAGTGAATTTGAAGCCAAGAATTGTCCATTAAATATGCATTAAAATTACCTGTCCCGAATGAAAAATAAGCGGAATTTACGGGCGTTTAACTCTTATTGTTGCTTCGTTGGCAAAATGTTAGTGTATTGAACCGAAATGATATTTGGGATTTGTTCACAATCATTGCGTTTAATACTTTATTAGATTTAGATAACTATACAAATAAGTAGGTATATTGAGGGAGATTCTTAAATGTTATTAATATATCATTACGAAATGTTGATAAATATTCATATACTCGTTTCAAATTTATGTATACACAACAAGATGGTCTTAAAAATTCAGGAAGTATAACACAGACTTGGCGCTTTAGTAATTGGTTATAGTCGAATAAAATCTCCTCTAGTTTTTTGTGTCATCTACTACCGCCCTATTTTAGAAGAGAAAGCTCTATACATCTAAATAGGTCACACTACTGACTGAATCACGCCAAGTCCGTCTGGCTGCATTACTTGGTAGTTCGTAGGGAATTCTATTAATGTTACAATGGATTAGGTATTCCTAAGGCGTGCCGCGTACGCCACAGCCTCCTCAATTAGATGCGTAGCAGATAATACTTCACAATCAGTATTTATACCAAGTAACCGTTTCGGTACTAACGTTACATCATGGTATGTTCGAGTTTTATTTATAGAGGTTAGTAAAAAACGTCTATGTGTTAATATTATTAACTAAATTCTTAAGAATAAATCTTGGGCATAAAAATACATTTTACTTCAATGAGAAAACGAGACGAAAATAATTACTCATTACTGGTGGTAGAACGTGTATATGTTCGACTGGATCGGTACCATCGTCACACCTAGTTGTGCCGTGAAACTGTAGTGTTCTCACACCTTGTGTTTTGATGTAAAGATGTGGTAGGCAGCATACGCAGAATACGAGGCGTTCGATCTGTGTTCTTGGGAGTAGCACCGCATCTGTGGTTACAGATGTCATGGACTGCAGTAAAACTTGCCTTTAGGTAGACTGCGTATCCGTGTGGTATTCCATAACATAAAATAAAAATAGTAAATGCTGTGATTATTTATATATTTATATAACAATTGTTATTTTTGATGAAATATCGACGTTAACAAGTCCCAAGTTTCTTTCAAGAACAGTAAACAAGTTTTCAACACACGGACGACATAAAACAATAAATAATTTAATATCATTTCGCTTGTTCCCACGTCACATTTACCGGACATGCCTCTCAAAGTGCCAACGTATCAACCCACTCATTGTCAACATCATTGTCCACTGGAACTGCCAAGATTACTGCGGTGACCACTACCAAGTTTAACATTCACCCATTCGAGTCGGACTGCTAAAGCCTTCTTGTTTTAAGTTTCACGAAATTGCTATATGAACCTATTGAGATGAACTTTATTTGTAATATAAAAGGAGCTTACTTCAGACTACAGTATGCTTGACGAAGTCTTCTTTATAATGCATATAGAATACAATTATTTATGATTTTAATAAAAAAAAATAACGCTACAGTACAACAATAGCATAGTAAAACATTGTATTGTTGTATTTACATCATCTCAATATATGTAATTTAAATAATTATTAACATCTAAGAATACTATAATTATTTATAACATTTTTACTTCATAAAATGGCTTTGGAATTTCCTTTCGATGTATTCAAATAGTAACATTATTTCTTAGCCTTCCTCATAGCAACTACAATAGTGACATCAAGGGCTAGCTACTGCATTTGGAATGACGCACGAGGCTCGGCATAACCTAAGCTGTTTAATATTTAATTTGAGTTCGAGCTTTCTTTGATATACTGTCTCACATAGTCGATTAGCGCTTGTCGCTGCATGGGTGCAATTGGTACGTTCTTACCTCATCACCGGCTCACTGCCAACGTTTGTCGATTGTTATTCACTAGCGCACACCACGTTGACACCGCTCGCATACAGCGAATACTCAATGTGGGGAATTTTCGCATCCAGCCGATGTCGCATGCATTTCAGGACGGCACCCATTGACGGGTGTGATACTGTCTTTATTTTGTTCTTGCCTATGTGTAAACGCGTTTATCCGATTGGGTTCGATCGGTTTTCGAATATTGAATAACCTAGAAGCGTGGTTACGGATTTAAAGAAGTAAGTCATATTTGCCAGATCGGGCTTTTGGGTTTTTCTTACTAGAAATATCTCAGTAAGTAGCCTGAACTTTGGAAATATGCCTGGTAAATGGTAATAGGCTCCCCACCTATTACATTGGGACCTAAACATAACTGGCGAAATAAGGGTGATGTTCACCTCTGCCTTCACCTTGGGGTGAATACAGTCGTGAGTTATGTTTTTTGTTACTTATGAAACCAATTTAATAACAATACATCTAATGTTATAAAATAAAGAACAGGAACGTTTATATGGTATAATTACTGCCACATAGCACCAATATGTTTAGAAAAAAGTTTGTTGTGACAAACCTGTAAAGTTTATGTTAAAACAAATTTCGTCAAGGTACTTTGTTAAATTATTAGCTGTCTCTAAATGCAGTGCGGTGGGCAAGAATGTTAATTGTAATTAATTCAATGTTTCTTTTTCGTAGACAGTGACATATTGCGGTTGGCTTCGCTAGATGAGTTCTAGAGGACGAACGAAGTTATTTTAAATGGGTGTTGATAGAATTTTAAAAGTAAAAGCGTGAAATAATGAAATGTGCCCATAACCTATAGTAGATTTTCATACAGATAGATTTATTTTAAATGTAACTAATAATATTGTGGGTAGATAATTTTTGTTATTTCTATCAACATCATGATCAAACATCTTAAGTAATTTGAAGTAGTTGCGCTTTACGCTCTTAACAGTTCACATAATTAAGTTGGAAAAGAGTTGAAACACTAACTATAAAGGAGTTTTGTAGGCTAGTAAACGACTATCGAATCTGCAAAATTGTTTTAACAGATATAATCTTTAGTAAATAATGCAATTGAATAACTTAACTGATTTATATTAAAAGCTAAAGATCATTTTCTCAGTAGTTGTGTAAAAGATATGAAAATAAATTAAAAAAATTATATCGCGAAAATATTAATAGATTTTGGTGTCAAAATAAAGTAGTACATATTAATGTTTTGTACGAAATATTGTAATACTTAGGATGTAAAAATGTACGATAAATGTTGACTTAAATAAATCTAATAGAAGTTACATAACGTCGCGATAAACGTACTAAAAAATCAAGATTCGTGATAGAGTTCGTTCTACAGAAATGTATGATGTCGACGCTCGTATAATGATTACTAGGAATGGTCAAAAAATAAATTTAACTGTGAGAACTTTGCTGGACAGGGTTTTTTGGGAAGCGTGAATAATGTGAGATGATTTACAGATAGTGATATATTTTTGCTGTACGCAAATATTTTTATACTTTACTAGCTTTACCCGCGGCTTCACACAAATTTTGAAATGAAAAAAAACAATGAAGGTAGACGAAACAAAAAAAAAATCCGTTCGCTGGCAAACTTCACAGGATAATCCGGTAGCCCAGTGTAAAGATTTCTTCAAAATTTCGTCGTGTTCGTTCCGGTCGTTTCAGAGTCCATAAGGAACATACATACATCAACTTTTATATTTTATTTAGATTACCTATATATATTATCTATGTTTTATATAAAAATTATATACCTACAAAATACAATAGTATAACATAAAAATTACGACTCTTATATATTTTATTAGTGTGATAGTAAAATAATAATGATATTGTACATTAATTAACCCTAGAACTTTTTAATTATTAATGAAATATTTAGTAACACAATTAAGTTACTCCCGTAACTACTAACATTTACTGACAAATGACCACACCAAATACGGGTCGCAATTTAAGCCACGGAACGGAATTGCGGTACAGGTACGATAAAGCACTCAGGTCATAGGAAGTCAATAAAATAATAGCCGAGGATCCCGACCACAATAGGTACAAGAGTAGAGTGCAAACAATGAGACCCGTAAACTGCCTAAGGCCTCCTATACACTACTAACTGGCTAATAAAGGTTCCTACATAACAATTTTATTTTTATTTTGTAAATGAATCAAATATAAAGGTGTTTCGATTTATTTGAAATGAATTAATGAATTTAAATATTTTCTTATATAATATCGCAAGCATTTTTATACAATGCAAGATTGAGTATAAAGCATTAGCAGTAAATATTGGAATGTAAATATATACACGGCAATATTATCTTGCATAAAGCTTGTCAAGTTCATCGCAGGAATACTTATAGAATTAAATTCTATTGGTGAATTAATTCCACTCACCGCAATCTTGAAGTCAAAGCACGGGCTGTCCTCCCATTAGCTAGCTTTCAATTTCAAGCAGTCCCCAGTTGTCCCTTCGATTCTACACTCCAACATATGAATGAGACCGCGCTATTCAGATCCGGACAAACTGACAGATGTATTCGTTCCCATGTAGGTTAAACACAAGTGGTGAGACTGTGTCACATGGCATGCACTTGAATAGATACGTCTTGATACAAAGTGATCGTCATCTAAAATTGACTTTTGTGTGATACATAATACTTGAATAAATACATCAGGCGGATCGACGCTCTAAAATTACAATCGTGACTCTCGTCCGTAGATGTTGAAAGCTCAGGGCAATGTTTTATTTAAAGCTAAGGCGCGAGAGCCATAAATCATTTACTGTCTTTCGGTGCGATTGTTCGATTATATTTTAAAGAATAAATCGTAACAGAATACGAACCTAATTGCGCCGGTCGGTGTACTCCCCGTCAATAGCGATCCTAAAGCGTATTGATATTTGAATTGTAAAAAATTAAACATACCTCTCGTGTAAAAGAAATGTTACAGATATTGCGCCCTTAAAAGAGATGTAGGTTTTCGATGGCATTAATTATAATCGGCCCGTAAAGGAATGTAATTAATTTTATTTGTTCTGCTGCAGTTATTACCATCGGAATTAGGTGAAACTGGTTTCGGGGAAGCAAGAAGTTGTTTTTAAAAAGTCCTGTTCGAAAATCAGATTCAGCGAAGTGCAAAAGCTGACGCGAAAACAATCGCTTATTAATATATAGCGTCAGCAAAACATCGTTTACGGATTGAACCATTTTTATTTCCCAAATCGTGCTCTGAATCTAAACGCTATTGAGACGTTCTTGTTTTACATGAGAGTTACCTACAAAGGAGCTCATCAAATACATTTATATCACGTGAACGCCTTTGTGGTTGATAGGTACATTATTGTTTTATTTCTTCATAATCTGTACGCGTCAACAGTAATAGATTGCGTTACATTAATTTATAATTAAACAATTCAACTTTTAACCACGAAATAAAAAGTCAATGTATATATTTTAATAAGTGATTCGTTTAAAGATTCAAAGGAAACGGTCAGCCAATCTATTCGTTGACTGAAAAATCGATATTTATTAATTGTTGTGTACCGTACGCAACCTTAATGTCTTCATCAATAACTGATAATTTATGTACAGCACGATCGGTACAAGACGAAATTGCGGCCGCCGGCTCCCCTTTGTAATCAGTGCAGAATTATAAAGCCATTGCAACACCGCAGGGTCCGTTCCTTGAGTTATTAACAAACTTATATCTCAATGAAGGGTATTGAACATTTTCAATCGAAATTATATACTTTTGTGGGCTTCCTCGAATATCGAGCCAAACCAAGAAGTACCGAAAATTACATTTATTGAACGCAATTCCATGCCACCATATCAGTACGTTTACGGTTGTTTATGTAATTGTAAACTTAAACGTATTTTCAATAAAGATCAAAGTAGTGTGTACTGGAATCTAATGCCAATGGTACAATTAGAGCATTAACGATCAGCGCGGTTAATAAACGGTATAATAATATAATATCCATAAAACACTTCAACCCGCGGCGGAGCCTCCCACTGAAAGACTTGTAGAACAGATGTATTCAGTCAGCTCTAATATATTTATACACATGAAATAGATGGATGCGTATCATTAACCAAACCATCGGGCATGCCTCTTGTTTACGAAAGATAAACGCTCTGAGCACTTGAGATTTTCGGTGGCTATTTTTAACGAGCTCTTTTATTAGTTTTAAAAAGGCCGTTTAGATTAGAACGGGCGTTGTGGAGTTAGTGGCTTATTGGTATTTGAAATATTAGGTGGGAGGAATGGCACTCCTCCGATGTATTAATAGCCGGCTTATGAAGTATCGCTCTTCGTACCACGTAATATCTCCTGAATTGACTCGGTTATAGCGCAACGAGTTGTCTCGTGTCTTACAATATTATCAGTATTTATAATGTTCATATTTAACAAGTTACTAAAAATTTATCTTTATTGTGTTGAAATTCCATGTCGAAATTCGCCACATTGATTTTTTTATTATTATTATTATATTTATTATTTCAGCCTGTTTGATTTATTCTGAACAAACTAACTAACAAACATTGCAAGTTAAATATAAGCTTATAAAACGCATTCAAAATTAAAGTGAATAGCTGTCTGAAATTACTTATTATACCTATTACATATTTAGAACACACATTAACTTTCTTTACGACAAATACATAAAATTAATGTAATGTACTTAATCTATATTAACAGATACAGTTAACTTTATTAGTGCAGTAAACAAAATACATCAATACCGACTAAACAAAGATCATCGAAAGGTAAAAGCACACTTTTAAAAATGTGTTTCATCTATATAAATAAGAGTGATTGTTTGTTTGTCCTCTGTGTTCCTAAACAATTGATCAGATTTAGTAGTCATCTAAGGATGCCCACGAGGTATCTGACTCTGAAGGTCTCTGACCCAAAAAATCTGTAAAAAAATATGTTTGTATGCTTTTCTTTCCGTCTGATGAAACTTTTCGCTTTAGCAAGACATAATTTGCACTATTAAAAAGTAACAATTAAAAATAAATTGGATATTATTTTGTCATATTTGAAGATACGTCAATACGCCTCATTGCAATAGGCGTCCAGGGTGCAGCTAGTACAAAATAAAATAAATGCTTACAATGACACCTCTTACATTATAGTCCTAGCTTAACATGAAAGATATAGATCAAAATAGGTCGATCAAACTAAATCGTGACCACGACTACAGCAACATAATACAGCGAAGAAGTGAACGCGAGAGTGAATTAAAATCAATTAATAAATGTTTTCTAGATATACACAGATAACATATAAATTGGAACTGCTTTGAGATCGTTTCTAATTGACTGATAACGGCTTCAATCGATTGAGCTAAGTGCACAAATCGATCGATGTGTTATCTTAACTTTAAACGAACACACGATCGACTATTCAAGTTATATGCAACCGATGCAGAAATAAATCGGAACCAGTTCGTAATATCTTCATCAAGAGGTGTGTTGGATCGATTATGCCGGTGCAGTGTTCATTACATACATATACCAAACTGGTATTTCTGTATGTAGCTACATATCGATATATTTATTGTGTTAGGTACACCCTTTGATCGTTTGCAAGGACCGCTCTCAGGTCGGTGCGTTCGGAGAATTTGGTTTGCCGATGTTAGTTCATATTTGGAGATGATCTACATGAAATAAATACTTTATTGAGGCAGTCACAATTCTAAAAAATAAGTTCGATATTTGTATGATCAAATTACATAAAATTACGATATTTATTATGAATCGAATTAAAGCAAATGGTTATTTATACATATACTACTGGGAATAGAACATTATTTAATTATAGTTTTCAAAGCTGTTCACGGTGTAATTAAGTTCATACAATTACAAAAAAATTTAGATAAATCAATCAAAACGTAATAATTTACCCACCAGTGCTAAATAAATTACAAAACACTTGTAAATCAATAAAACTTGCCGATATAGCACATTTACTTTTCATTTTTATGCAGATTTACCTATTTACTTACGTAAACTGATTTCATTTTGAGATAATGTCTTATATCAGTGCATATTTAAAAATTTCGAGCTCATTATTATATCGAGCTTTCATTATCGCTATTTTAATTAGGGTCATTTTGGACCTCGTTCTTTTTCATAGTTCGCGAAATATTTAACCAATTCAAATAACGCACGGTGAGCGGCTATAGTGTTGTGCAACGCGGAGAATGCACCGATATCGACAACACATCATGTAAATGCTTAAAATATATACGACTAGAATAGTATCAATTTTCGGCAACATTTAACTTAGGAATATTTATTTGATTTTAATTTTCAATAGAAACACACATTATTATATAATAAAAAAATCTAATCATAATATTCTTTTAAATTAACTTCTTATTCTTAAAAATTTTTGGTCTATTATTTTTATGAACCATTTTGAGATGTAGGTATAATATTATAAAAATATGTTTTAATAGTCATTGTCAAGATCATAAATATGTAAACCGAACAGGTAAATTAAACCAATTTTGAAATATTCCACCCACATGAAATTGTTCAATAAAAAGGCGAACCTTATAGTATGTTATCGTACAATTAGTATTTTATGAAAGTAAAAGATCTATAAATTTATTCTAACAAGCTTATAAGTTAAGCAGTCATCTTCGGTATTTTATTCTCCACCCTGATCTCGAGATAAAGAGTAAAAATTACATCCTTTTAAAGCATTTCTCTCAGTGGCGCAGTTTGTCATTTAGCACACCCTTATCGATGCCAGCGCCAGATAGCTCGTGTTTATGTCGCTTAAATTAAATTGCTCGTGTTGATTTTTGTGACACTGCTTTTTATATGTGCTCAAATTTATACCCTCAAATTACATGTGCCTTTTGTCCCGTGCAAACATTTCGCTGCCCGATATTTACCAACTCGCCGTTTGTTTTTTGAACATTATTTACAAGTCCATCGTTGCGGAATAAGAATCGATTCAGCCGAACGAACACTAACGTATCGGACAATAACAACAAAACAAACTGGACGTAACGCCTACAAACTCGAGAGGGCCATAATAAAATTATTTTCTCATAAAAATCAATATAAACACCATAACATTCTATAAAGGCCGCCACGATTTAACTTAACGTCTTCATTAGGACCGGCACGACCTCCCGATTGCGGGAACTCGATGCAATTTTCGAGTAAACTCGAGTCGAAGTCGGCTCCGCAATTTGCGTTGTTCAGGCCTCGATTTGTCGGTCGAGCCACAATTCTGAAAGCTCTTTCCCGACAATTTCTGCTTCGACTCGTTGGGCAATTTTCGAAGGCGAACGGTTCGCGCACAGAGACTTGAGGTGCTCAAGCCCCACGTCGTAATTGAGGTTTAAGGCAGGTCGTAATTTTAAAATTACGTCGATTGAGTGTTCACCTTTTATTGTATACTTGTGGCAAGAACTTGAAAGCTTTTTAAACTGCGATCCATGACACTCTCCACATCCACTTGGTTACATTGTTATAAAAACAATGAAACTAAAAACACTTATTAAATAAAAGGATGCATTCAAGAATTTTTTACATTCCTTCACACTTGTTACTGTAGTTTTTGTGGGTCTCTAAAGAAAGTTAATAAAAACGAACTTGAAATAAAGGACAACTAACCAACTCTGGCGACAGTTATTGCCGTAAATGTGTCGGAACAAAAAATACGGATACATCCGATTAAGTATATTCTGCATTATTGAAAAACTGTCGTATATCCACCTGCATCATAGTTTGCGGTCAACGATCTAATTGTATGTTCTATTCAAAGTCTAAGCATGCCGCCACAATTTTCCTTTACCGTCACCATTCTGTGTGAAAGAATTATAATAGCGCAACCTGCGCTTGAGCAGTGAACAGTTTCGTAACGGAATGATTTACGCTCCTGGGCTAGTTAATTGTATTTTTCTCCCAAAAAACGCCATGCGTTATCTCCCGGCGGTGGACAGGTAACAAATCTTGCTTTTCAAATATTATTACTCATCGTATTCGATTTGGGAACGAGCGAGCCTGCTACGAAAGCTATATCACCACCTACTCGGCGTCCCGCAGTTCTCAATATTATTTGGTCCCCCAAACTTTATCAAATGCGACACACATTCATCTATCCGTCTCTGTTTCTCCCATAACGATTAGACGACGGTCGTCTATCGCCGTCTCGGGCCCCACTAAAATAGACTTTGCCCAAGCGCAATACTCGTGTCAAAAGTTTTGTGTAGAGTCGGTAATGGCTTACGAAATTTTCCCCTACCTCGGGACTTTTTTTGTACAGTCGAGCTCGTGTGTTAGGGTCGTAGAGTTGTGTTAGTTAAAAAAATTGAATAGATCGCGATGTCGTGTTTATTGTAGCACAGGTTTTTGTGCAATGGCCGGCAGATGCCTTCTCGCGGCTAGGTGCGTTCGGAACTCGATTCTGTTATAGTATGGACAACAGTGTCAGTTGTAAATAAGGATTTGTATAGACCATACGTATTGGACAAGTGAATGCAGTGTGAGCTTTATTGCCGTTCTTAATTGTTTTCGAACAAGTGATCTAATAAGAAACTTAGAAGACGCATGCGATGTGTTAATGTGATATTGAAAATTGATTATTTATGTGCCTGTGTGATTATGCAAATGAGTGATTAGAAGATAACAATAATTCGAGAATTATAGAGATCGTAAGTATTATATAATTTGTCGTATTAAAAATATACTTACATAATAAAAAATTGAAATACTTAAATTTTGGTAATAATGTAGGGTTCTAATATATTACACCCTTCTCATCGAGGGAATATTTTTTAATTAATTTACAAAGATAAATCAGTAGCCTAGGTAGTAGGTCAGTAGCATAATTATTAATACTACTCTATTTCTTTAAATTAGAGATGGATCTTAATCTTGAATTCTTTTATTTGTTGTATATATGAGTCCACTGAATATGTTTTGACATAATTCTATAAAACATTAGGTATCGCAAATAAAACATGCATTTAAATTTTCAACAGTGCAAGGATATTAAAATTTCAGACTGAAAATATTAAGCAGCCATGCATTATTGTAAACAAATAATCGTTAATTTATTCGGAATAATTATATAATGAATAATAATATTATCAGCAAAAAAATCACATAGTACATACAATATACATACAATAGTATATTTATGGTTATTAAAAATAAATAAAATAAATATAAAACTATAGCGGCTCAAGTCAAACTCCTTAAAGATCGAGTTGGAATGTATCGAGATAAAGGATGTCATCCGGAATCTCGGACCTAAAAGCAAAATCGTCGATATATCCCTCACCATTCTATAACAAACCGTATGCCGTTATAAATTAGGTTCAATACACTTTAACGGTATCAAAGGTCGGTGTTACATTTTATTTTATTTTTATTAGGAGGATCGGGACAAAAGTTTTGACCTAGCTTTGGGAATTCATAATATCAAATCCTTATTCTTCGAATTTGATTCAATCCTATTTCAACGTTTAACACATTGTTGAGCCTGTTTCGAGTGGATAATAGTTGTCATGAACTGCAGTGGTCTCTCAGGTGCAGTGGTTTATCCTTATCCTTATAAACGAAGTTCTCCTTAAACCTGAGACAGTTTACTACTTTAATGGTCATAAAAAATGGGGACGATGCAAGTTATGTACCTACAACCATCTACGAGTAATAATCACACTCCGGTACCTAATACCTGCCTTTGTATATTATGTAAAATGTGTGATGCCCAATACATTATTTTTAACATGTCTTAATTTTATAGAACATTTTATTTTATTCCTCTCCCTATAATATTTTTTTGTAACGCTCGTAATATCCCCGTTATTGCATGGCTGAATATTGTAAAAACTGTGTTTTCAAGAACACTTTCGCTTAGTCGTATTGTTAAAATGATATATGATAATATGTTATCTCCCACACAACACTGATATACACTTAAGGAATTTTGACGTATGTATACTTTCTAACTAAGTGCCTGCAATT